>QJPP01004964.1:0-86556 GCA_003996215.1 Jaltomata sinuosa
CAGGCCCACAGCTACTCAGCAAGCATAACCAGCCTAGAAGGATAATTCTATGCCCGGGACTCGCGGACATTCCCAAAATCCCACCTTCTATGTTCCAGAGTCAACAAGGCCTCACAGGACCACAAGGGTAAATAAAATATATAGGCAAATACTACAAGCAACGGAGGAACAAAGGTAGGCGGACATGAATAAAGCGGTCGAGGTCTGTGGTACCAACCTAATAACCAACCCAAGGATGCCCATTAATATAATTTTATTCTATATATGCGGAGTCTAGGGAAAATAAACCGTAACCTACCTGTCGTCCGACGACCAGCTGCGAGAACAACGATGTCCAAGCTCGAACCACTCCGAGAAAATCCAAAACTAAATCGGAATCGGATTTGAGATGGAATAACTTGACGTAGATAATTGATTTTCTTTTGTTGACCGAATATTGCGTCAAAATAATTTTCCCCTCAAAAATCTTTATTTGAGCATGGTGAATTAATTGTGCACAATTGTCAGTGCAATTTACATTCTAAAGAGGTATTAAGTAAGTTGGCAGCAAATTACATTTCAATTTGTTCAATTGCTTAAATGAGTAGGCAGCAGTTGCCATTGTTTGACAACATTTGGCAGCTTGCCACCTTGGGTGTCCCTCCCCTCCACTTCCACGTGGAAGTGGGGGTTATTTAACACCTCTTCACCCACCCCGTTATATAAATATTCGGGTATTGCATAAATTCATGGTATAATAAATATAACTTTTAAATATACCATAATTCATAGAAAATTATTTTGAATAAAACCTACTATATTATAATAATAATTTTCAACATCACTAAATTTACCATCTCCGTTAAAATATTACAATGTATAAAAATCTTATAAAATAAATACATATATCATTATATCGTAACAAAAATATTTTTCATAAACCTTTAAAATATTTTTAAAAGGTAATAATAATATAATTTTTACCAAATTCAACTTTTAAATAAAATATTTTCAAATACACGCACGATTCTAATAAAATTCTTAAGCTTAGGCTCGTAATTCACCAACGCACGATTTTGATACTCAAGAATTCTCTCGGGATCCTCCCTTATGTTTTATCACTGTTTCGGAACTGAAATGGAGTTTTAAAACGTGAAGTTGAGGCTTAAATCGAGTTTAACCCGACCCGGTTCGCGACCCGGTACGTAACCCATTTTCTGCCAGACAGTCCGCGGTAAAATAGTCATAACTTTTTACTCCGAGATCAGTTGGACGTGAGGTTTTGTGCGTATGAAACTAGACTCGTAGACCTTCGATTTGGTATTTCGGGGGACTTCTAACTCTTTATATATTGAGAGAAAAGCTCCGAGACATTTTACCCAAAGTTCAGGAAATTTATTAAAGAACTTACGATAACTTTTGTCGATTTGCTTGACTTCAAAACTTATAATGCGACCAACCAAATGGACCCAACACCGAAATACCGGTCCTGACGAGCCTTAAGTGACTTGGGGCCGCTACAAACAAGCTCCAACAGTTCAAGGAAAACGTATACGTGGAAACAACCGGAAGGGTCATTACACTATGATACCTAATAAACTAGTCTGCAAGCCTTTATGAATACAATACTTGGTGGGACAGGGCCCCAACCTACCCAATAACTATAAACAACAAAAAGGCAAACCTCTGAGACTCTGGCGACCCCTGGAAGGAAAGGAGTCAACCAACCCGCTGAAAGCTCGGCTATATTACCCGGCAGGTCTGTCTAGTCGTCTCTCAGGACCTGCAGGCATGAATGCAGCACCCCCATGCAATGGAGCGTCAGTACGAAATAATGTACCAAGCATGTAAGGCAAACTGAAAACTGAAACTAAAGTGTAAGGACTGAACAAAAGGTCAGATGTACAACAGAAGTACAATAACCTACCTTCCTGCAATAGGATACCATCTAAAGCACATAGCAAATAATAACCTTACCTGGACCCCATAAGCCTGGCAGGTACAAACAACATACAATCGCCATTAGTCCTAATAGGCGCAAACAGTCGCTAAATACCCATACTGACTCCCTTACCAGGACTCCAGTGATAATCTAATCTAAACTGTCTGACTGTACATGTGTCGTGAATTACTGCAACTCTGAGGCTCTATGGTACCATCTAAGTGATGCCCTGTAGGTACAACCTGCGCGTCCCGCAGGTACGGTCTGCCCGGTCTGAAGGCGCAGTAATGTAATGTAACTACTGCCCCGTAGGTATGGTCTGTCTGGCCTGTAGGCACAGTCTGCCCGACCTGAAAGCACGGTAATATAATGTAACTGTGTCACGACCTGATTTCTCGGTTATGATGGCACCTACAACCCCCTGTAGGTGAATCAATCCCCGTAGCCCAGAACGGTTAGTAATGGACTACTATCTAACAAGCAAGCGGAAGAACGATATAAATAGTGGAAGCAAAGGAAATAAATGAAGAAATAAGCATCTGATACATATATAAGCGGAAGCTAAACCAAACCCATGAGCTGGTATCATAGTATAAGAGCCGGTACTAAATATACAGAGTACAAAATGTGCAAAATGAATATATACTCTGTATATGAATAACAAAAAAGTACAAGATACAACAGATGAGCTAAAAACTAAGCCCCGATTGTTAAGAGCTCACCCTCAGCCTCGGATAGTCCAAAAGTCAGCTGCACGAGTCTCCATGAATCAGCAGCGATGGCCCACACTAGAATCTGTACCAGAAAGATACAAAGTGTAGTATGAGCACCAATTGCTAAGCAACGGGTACCCAGTAGGCATCATAGGCCGAGTGAGTGCATATAAGATATAAGAGCAATAATATAGCAGAAAAGAAACAAGTAGTCACAGAAATAACGAATAGGTACACGAAAGCTAGCACAGAAGAATACAAGAAGAAAACAACATACTTGGCTAGCTGCTAGAAATATATATGCCTCACAAACACAAGTGAAGGAAAGAAGGAACACACCTGGGGTCCTTGCAATAACAATATATATAAAGAGAGAATTTCAGGAAAATAGGCGGTATACCGGTAACCTCAAGTAAAAAGGGAAGGAAGGAAAGCAAGTAAACGAATTCATGTTTGAAACCCAATTCTAACAACTAAGTCATGCCAATAGTACACTCTCAAAGTAGGAATAGTCAGCCAATAACCCAAGTATAACCAAGAAGTGAACCAGAAGTATATACGACACCACTCCCAAGCGTGAAACATCGAATAAGAACCCGAATATAACCATAATCAGAACCAGAACGCGATAGGATAATAATAGTCTACCTACAGTCCAAACGGGAGACCATACCCTCGAGGAACGCATACAAGTGAAGACAAACCCTCCGGCATCGCATACTACTATAGCATACACTCAGCAAACATCAAATAAGGGTGGAATCTCACGCAAATGAATGATATGATGCAATAGGAAAATTGGATGGAACAGTAACTCTATATGTACCTCCTCCAGCACCTATAGGCCCATCAGGTAGGATCCATGGAAGGACACGGCCCGTATACCTCGACTACACCGTATACCCCTCCTCCGACACACTTAGCACGTAGCCCATGGTCCAGATCGGCAAGGTCCATGGAGGTCCTCGACCACATACTAAATCTCATAATCTCAATATAACATTCCGGAGTGTGTCTGGATCCAAACTAGTAATCAAATCTCGAAAATGCATGCCCGAAGCCTATCCGGGTCAAAATCAGTAAATTATGTCTCAAAAACCCCAACAAGGGTGTCCGAGCATAACTGGGTCTAAAACAATAGTGAAACAAGTCTGATGCTCGGCCCGTCTGAGTCTAGTATTATCTCAAACCAATAGTAAAGCATGTCTAGTACCACGGCTCAATCGGGTCTAGTATAAGTGTGAAAACTGTGAAAAATCATCTTTTTAACTCTCTTACCCCAAGAAGATCTATGAAAATCAGTTCTGAACTTTTTACAACCATTTTTATCGAAAACAACCCCTCGGGGCCGTGCAAGGTTTAGAAAACCATTAATAGTAGGCCTAAAGCTAAAACAATAGTAAAACATGTAGAAATATCTTTATATGCATGATAATGGCATGCCCAATCACAAACAGTTGCCCAATGGCTCACAATCAACCTATCGGCCCTGCACAGACTCCAATCGTTCTTCAACATATATACCCCGCTCTATAATAATAGTACCAATGTTCGGGACTCACGTACATTCCCAAATAACACACCATCTATGGTCTAGAGTCAAATACAAGGCCACACAGGACAACAAGGGTGATACTACCAACTATGATGAATACTACAATCATCAGAGCAAAAATAAGACGGATGTGAAGGAGCAGATAAGGTCTGGGGTACCAAGCTAATAAACCCAACCCAGGGATGCTAATTAGTACAATTATAGCCTATATACGCAAAGTCTAGAAGAGTCAAATCATAACCTACCTGTCGTCCAATGACAAGCTGCTGGAATAACAATGTCCAAGCCTGAACCGACCCGAGAAGCTCCAAACAGTAGTCACACTATCAAAAACACACTCTACACATTAAAATGAAGCTAAGGATACCCATATTACTATAATTATAACCGAGTTGAAATTCGGATCACCAGCAAACTCGTGGGCTCCGCAACCCGAAGCCAGAAACAAAAAAGTGCACGATGATCACAACGATCCTATGAGTGCATGCTCAAAGAATTAATGGAATTGGACCAGAAAATGGGGCTAAAACAACCCACTAATTACTAGAAATCAAAGAGGAATACATAGGAATTTTATCGGAAATTAGCAAGGAAACTTACCGAATTAAGGCCAGGAAAATGATCACGAAGCAATGGTAATCTTCTTCCAAGAATTAGGATGATCAGAAGTGAATAATTTAGCTAAGGGAGCTAGTTTTAATGGAGGAAACGTAGTTGGGGTAAATGAAATGGAAGAGAAGAAGTTGGCCAACTTAAAGGGCTGCCAGCGCTGCCAGGCACATGCGGCAGGGCGCTGCCTATGCAGCCCATGCGCACGCGTAGGCCAGATGCTGGCTAGGCCAGGTGCTACCCAGCGCGCACGCGGGACGACCACTGCATGGGCGGCTATGCTCACGCGGCCCAGGCGATGTGCAGGCGAAGGCCAAGAGAAAGGGGCGACTGGCACACTACTGCGCGTACGTGGTCGTGCCTATGCGTGGGCATAGGCCTGCTGGTTCCATGACATCAACCAGCTGCCAACAACAATGCCAACATAAAATATTTCTCTGATGGACCCTTGGGAACACATCCGGGATCTCGCAAACACAAATGAGCCGAGCTATTCAACTAAAAATGACATTCTGGACTCAACAGAATCGACAAAAATTCCAATGGAGGTCGATTTAATAAAAAGTGGGCCTCGCGCCCAAAAACCAACTTTAGGCTAACTTTTCCAAAATGGAACTCCATGGCCTAAAATGAGTCTGAAAGCCTCGGGACCCAAACCAAAGGTCCCTCTAGCCTAAAGTCGACTTTCCGAAGCTAACAGCACTGTCAGAATTTCCATTTGAGGCCGTCTTCTCTGAATATTGACCAAAGTCAATCTTTCAAGTTCAACTGGCTAGAAAACACAAAATGAAAGACAAAAATAAACCAAAAGCTCCCAGACCCTGACCAAGGGTCTATCTATACCAAAATCCATGCTCCAGAGCTAATGAAACTGCCAGAATTCGATTTCGAGTGTGTTTACCAAGAATGTTTACCGAAGTCAACGATATCCTAAGTTAAGGCTCTAAAACTGGGAAACAACCATAAAGACCAAACGAACGGCCAGAGCATTGAACCACCGGTCCTAACAAGCCCTAAATGACTTGAGGATGCTACAGGCAAACTCTAACAATACAAAGAAAGTGTAAATACAGGAATGACCGGAAGGGTCATTACATCATCCACTACTAAAAAAGACTTTCATCCTCTAAAGTCAAGAACAAAGAAGTACCTATTGGCTCAAATAACTGTGGATACTGAGCCCGCATCTCTCTCTTGGTCTCCCAGGTAGCCTTCTCGACTGGATGGTGCCTCAACTAAACCTTAACAACTGGAATCTCTCTAGACCTCAATCTCCTGACATCTCTGGCCAGAATAGCAATCGGCTACTCAACAAAAGACAAACTCTCATCCAACTGAACCAAATCCCATTGCAACACATGTGACTCATCTAAACATATCGCCTCAGTATCGATATATGAAAAACCGAGTGCATAACTGAAAATATCATAGGCAAAACTAGCATATAGGCAACACTACCATCTCTCTGAAGGATCTCAAATGACCCAATATATTTGGGGCTAAGCTTTCCCCGTCTACCAAATCTTATCACACCCTTCATGGGCGATACACGGATAAATACCAAGTCACCAACACTGAACTCCAAGGCATGAAGTCTATGATCTGCGTAGCTCTTCTGCCTACTCTGAGCTGCCCGAAGCCTGTCCTGAATCACTCAGACTCTATCTAAGAAATCACAAAGCAAGTCTGTACTCTGTGGCCTAGATTCTAAACCATCAAACCAACCCACTGGGGATCAGTAATGCCTATTATACAATGCCTCGAAATGTGCCATGCCAATACTCGAATGAAAACTATTATTATAAGCAAACTCGGCCAAAGGCACAAACTGATCCCAAGAACCTCCAAAGTCAAAACACAGACCCGTAGCATGTCCTCCAGGGCTTGAATAGTCCTCTCGAACTGTCCATCTGTCTGAGGGTGGAATTTGGTGCTAAGCTAAGCCTCTGTACCCAAGTCTCGCTGAATAACCCTCCAAAACTAAGATGTGAACCGGTCTGAAATGATAGAAGCTGGGACCCCATGCAAATGAACAATCTCAAGAAGGTAAATATGTGCCAAACTCTCTACCCTATAAGTAGAATGGACCGAAAAGAATGCACTGACTTAGTCAGCCGATCAATAATTACCCAAATAGAGTCAAACCCTCGAGAAGTGCATGGCAACCAAACTATGAAGTCCATAGTAATCCCTTCCCACTTCCACTCAGGAATGGGAAGTCACTGCATCAACCCATCAGGTCTCATCTGCTCAAACTTAACCTACTGATAGTTTAAGTACCGAGATATAAACTCCGCTACGTCCTGCTTTATACCACTCCACCAGTATAGTTATCTCAAATCTTTATACATCTTGACTGCACCAGGATAGATGGAATATCTAGAACAATGTGCCTCACAGAGAATCAACTGAATTAAATCACCAACTCTCAAAACACAAAGATGACTATGAAACCTCAGAACACTATCTGAATCTAGAGTAGCCCGGTTGGCCTCACCCCGAACAACCTGATCACGAAGGTCACACAACCACTGATCCTCAAACTAACGGCTCTGAATCTGATCAACCAAGGTAGAACGAACCTCAATACTGGCAAAAACTCTGCTAGGATCCGACAAGTCAAGCCTAACCAACCCCTGAAGCATCACAGTATACCGAGAAGATTGACCCTCAACTGGCAAAGTCAACACTGGAGCTAAAGTCAATAAGGCCTTAAGCCTCTGAAAGCTATCCTCACACTAATCCGACTACTAAAATGGAATATCCTTCCTAGTCAGCCTAGTCAAAGGTGCTGCTATGGAAGAAAACCCCTCGATAAACCTCCTGTAGTACCCTGCTAACCCAATAAAGCTAAGAACCTCGATAGGAGTAGTAGGTCTCGGCCAATAACAAACTGCTAATATTTTCCCTAGGTCTACTCTAATCCTATACGTAGACACCACGTGTCCTAGGAGTGCCACTGACTCAAGGTAAAACTCGCACTTTAAGAACTTGACATAAAGCCGATGATCTCTCAAAGTTTGGAGTACAACCTCAAGTGCTGCTCATGATTATCTCTACTCCACGAGTATATCAACATGTCATCTATGAAAACTATCACAAATGAGTCCAAGTACGGGCTAAGAACCCTGTGCATCAAGTCCATGAAAGCAACAGGGGCATTAGTCAACCCAAAAGATATCACCAGGAACTCATAGTGACTATAACATGTCCTGAATACTGTCTTAAGGATGTCTTCCACCCTAATCCTTAACTGGTGGTAGCCGGACCTCAAATCTAACTTCGAAAACATGGATGAACCCTAAAGCTGATCAAACAAGTCATCTATGTATGACATCGGATACCTATTCTTCACAGTCACCTTAATCAGCTGCCTATAATCAATACACATCCGCATTGACCCATCTTTATTCTTCATAAACAGAACTGGAGCACCCCAAGGCGATACATTTGGTCTAATGAAACCCTTAGCTAATAAGTCCTGGAGCTACTCCTTAATCTCTCTCAACTCAGCTGGAGCCATATGGTAAGGAGAAAGAGAAATGGGCCTAGTACCATACTCTAACTCAATAGCAAAATTAATATCTCTCTCGGGTGGAAGGCCTGGTAGGTTGGTAGGGAACACATCTAGGAAATCTCTAACCACCGGAATTGACTCAAGGGAAAAAAGCATCGGCACTAGCATCTCGGACATATGCTAGATAAGCTAAACACCTACGAGAAATCAACTTCATAGCTCGAAGACAAGAAATAATCCTAGGCGGTGCGCGACTGACAGAACCCTGCCACACAATCAGAGATATTTTGGGCATGGCTATGGTAATGGTCTTGGCATAATAATCCAAAACCGCTCGATGAGGGGATAACTAGTCCATACCCAGAATCACATCAAAGTCTAATATATCAAGAATCATCAAATCACCCCAGGACTTGAATAGTCCTCTCGGACTGGCCATCTATCTGAGGGTCGAATTTGGTACTAAGCTAAGCCTCTGTACCCAAGTCTCGTTGAATATCCCTCCAAAACTAAGATGTGAACCGGTCTGAAATGATAGAAGCTGGGACCCCATGCAAATGAACAATCTCAAGAAGGTAAATCTGAGCCAAACTCTCTACCCTATAAGTAGAATGGACCGGCAAGAAGTGCACTGACTTAGTCAGCCAATAAATAATTACCCAAATAGAGTCAAACCCTTGAGAAGTGCATGACAACCAAACTATGAAGTCCATAGTAATCCCTTCCCACTTCCACTCAGGAATGGGAAGTCACTGCATCAACCCATCAGGTCTCATGTGCTCAAACTTAACCTACTGATAGTTTAAGCACCGAGATACAAACTCCACTACGTCCTGCTTCATACCACTCCACCAGTAAAGTTATCTCAAATCTTTATACATCTTGACTGCGCCAGGATATATGGAATATCTAGAACAATGTGCTTCACAGAGAATCAACTGAATTAAATCACCAACTCTCAAAACACAAAGATGACTATGAAACCTCAGAACACTATCTGAATCTAGAGTAGCCTGGATGGCATCACCCCGAACAACCTGATCACGAAGGTCACACAACCACTGATCCTCAAACTAACGGCTCTAAATCTGATCAACCAAGGTAGAACGAACCTCAATACTGGCGAGAACTCTGATATGATCCGACAAGTCAAGCCTAACTAAATGATTAGCCAAGGACTGGATGTCCAAGGCCAATGGCCGCTCTGAAAATGAAAGTGAAGTTAGGCTACCTATACTCACCATCTTCTGACTCAAGACATATGCTACCACGCTTGCCTTGCTCAGATGATATCGAATAGTGAAATCATAGTCCTTTAGTAGCTCGATCCATCTTCTCTTCTTGGAGTTCTTCTCTCACTGACTCGTGATGTACTAAAGACTACGGTGATCGGTGAAGATCTCACAATGAACCCCATATAAGTAGTGCCTCCAAATCTTGAGTGCGAAGACTAACGCTGCCAACTCCAATTCATGAGTGGGGGTAGTTACACTCATGAACCTTCAGCTGTCTTGACGCATATACTATCACATGACCCTTCTGCATCAATACACAACCAAGACCAACCCCTGAAGCATCACAGTATACCGAGAAGATCTGACCCTCAACTGGCAAAGTCAACACTGGAGCTAAAGTCAATAAGGCCTTAAGCCTCTGAAAGCTATCCTCACACTGATTCGACCACTAAAATGGAATATCCTTCCTAGTCAGCTTAGTCAAAGGTGCTGCTATGGAAGAAAACCCCTCGATGAACCTCATGTAGTACCCTGCTAACCCAATAAAGCTACGAACCTCGATAGGAGTAGTAGGTCTCGGCCAATCACAAACTGCTAATATCTTCCCTAGGTCTACTCTAATCCTATACATAGACACCACGTGTCCTAGGAGTGCCACTGACTCAAGGTAAAACTCGCACTTTGAGAACTTGACATAAATCCAATGATCTCTCAAAGTTTGGAGTACAACCCTCAAGTGCTGCTCATGATTATCTATACTCCGCGAGTATATCAACATGTCATCTATGAAAACTATCGCAAATGAGTCCAAGTACGGGCTAAAAACCCTGTGCATCAAGTCCATGAAAGTAGCAGGGGCATTAGTCAACCCAAAAGATATCACCAGGAACTCATAGTGATCATAACATGTCCTGAATGTTGTCTTAAGGATGTCTTCCACCCTAATCCTCAACTGGTGGTAGCCGGACCTCAAATCTATCTTCGAAAACATGGATGAACCCTAAAGCTGATCAAACAAGTCATCTATGTATGACATCGGATACCTATTCTTCACAGTCACCTTATTCAGCTGCCTATAATCAATACACATCCGCATTGACCCATCTTTCTTCTTCATAAACAGAACTGGAGCACCCCCAAGGCGATACATTTGGTCTAATGAAACCCTTAGCTAACAAGTCCTGGAGCTACCCCTTAATCTCTCTCAACTCAGCTGGAGCCATATGGTAAGGAGAAATAGAAATGGGCCTAGTACCCGACTCTAACTCAATAGCAAAATTAATATCTCTCTCAGGTGGAAGGCCTGGTAGGTTGGTAGGGAACGCAACCACCGAAACTGACTCAAGGGAAAAAGCGTCGGCACTAGCATCTCGGACATATACTAGATAAGCTAAACACCTACGAGAAATCAACTTCATAGCTCGAAGACAAGAAATAATCCTAGGCGATGCGCGACTGACAGAACCCTGCCACACAATCAGAGATATTCTGGGCATGGCTATGTTAATGTTTTTGGCATAATAATCCAAAACCGCTCGATGAGGGGATAACTAGTCCATACCCTGAATCACATCAAAGTCTAATATATCTAGAATCATCAAATCACCCCAGGACTTGAATAGTCCTCTCGGACTGTCCATCTGTCTGAGGGTGGAATTGGGTACTAAGCTAAGACTCTATACCCAAGTCTCTCTGAATAGCCCTCCAAAACTAAGATGTGAACCGGTCTGAAATGATAGAAGCTGGGACCCCATGCAAATGAACAATCTCAAGAAGGTAAATCTGAGCCAAACTCTCTACCCTATAAGTAGAATGGACCGGCAAGAAGTGCACTGACTTAGTCAGCCGATCAATAATTACCCAAATAGAGTCAAACCCTCGAGAAGTGCATGGCAACCAAACTATGAAGTCCATAGTAATCCCTTCCCACTTCCACTCAGGAATGGGAAGTCATTGCATCAACCCATCAGGTCTCATGTGTTCAAACTTAACCTACTGATAGTTTAAGCACCGAGATACAAACTCTGCTACGTCCTGCTTCATACCACTCCACCAGTAAAGTTATCTCAAATCTTTATACATCTTTACTGCGCCAGGATAGATGGAATATCTAGAACAATGTGCCTTACGGAGAATCAACTGAATTAAATCACCAACTCTTAAAACACAAAGATGACTATGAAACTTCAGAACACTATCTGAATGTAGAGTAGCCTGGCTGGCCTCACCCCGAACAACCTGATCATGAAGGTCACACAACCACTGATCCTCAAACTAATGGCTCTGAATCTGATCAACCAAGGTAGAACGAACCTCAATATTAGCGAGAACTCTGCTAGGATCCGACAAGTCAAGCCTAACTAAATGATTAGCCAAGGACTGGATGTCCAAGGCCAATGGCTGCTCTGAAAATGAAAGTAAATCTAGGCTACCCATACTCACCATCTTCTGACTCAAGACATATGCTACCACGCTTGCCTTGCTCAGATGATATAGAATAGTGAAATCATAGTCCTTTAGTAGCTCGATCCATCTTCTCTTCTTGGAGTTTATCTCTCGCTGACTAGTGACGCACTAAAGACTACGGTGATCGGTGAAGATCTCACAATGAACCCCATATAAGTAGTGCCTCCAAATCTTGAGTGCGAAGACTACCGCCGCCAACTCCAATTCATGAGTTGGGTAGTTACACTCATGAACCTTCAGCTGTCTTGACGCATATGCTATCACATGACTCTGTATGTACCTCCTCTGGCACCTATAGTCCCCGCAGGAAGGATCCATGGAAGGACACTGCCCGTATACCTCGACTACACTGTGTACCCCTCCTCTAGAACACTCAGCACATAACCCCTGGTCCAAATTGGCAAGGTCCATGGAGGTCGTCGACCACATACTAAATCTCATAATCTCAATATAACATTACGGAGTGTGTTCGGATCCAAACTAGGAATCAAATCTCAAAAATGCCAGCTCGGAGTGTATCCGGGTCTAAATCAGTGAATTAGGTCTCAAAAAATCCAACAAGGGTGCCCGGGCATAACCACGTCTAAAACAGTAGTGTAATAATCCCGATGATCAACCCGTCTGAGTTTAGTATCATCTCAAACCAATAGTAAAGCATGTCTAGCACCACGTCTCAACCGAGTCTAGTATAAATGTGAAAACTATGAAAAATCATCTTTTTAACTCTCTTACCCCAAGAAGATCCATGAAAATCAGTTCCAAACTTTTTATAGCCATTTTTACCGAAAACAGGCCCTCGAGACCGTGTAAGGTTTAGAAAACCATTAATAGTTGGCTCGAAGCCAAAACAGTAGTAAAATATGCAAAAATCTATTTATATGCATGATAATGGCATGTCCAATCACAAACAGTAGCCCAACGACTCACAATCAACCTATCGGCCCTGCACATGCTCTAATCATTCTACAACATATATACCTAGCTCTATAATAATAGTATCGATGTTCAAGACTCATGGATATTCTCAAATAACCCACCATCTATGGTCTAGAGTCAAATACAAGGCCACATAGAACCACAAGGGTGGTACTACCAACTATGACAAATACTATAATCATCGGAGCAAAAATAAGACGGATGTGAAGGAGCGGACAAGGTCTGGGGTACCAAGCTAATAAACCCACTCCAAGGATGCTAATTAGTACAATTATAGCATGTATATGCAAAGTCTAGATGAGTTAAATTGTAACCTACCTGTCGTCCGATGACAAGCTGCTATCATAATGATGTCCAAGCCCGAACTGCCCCGAGAAGCTCCGATTAGTAGTCACACTATCAAAAACACACTCTACGCATTAAAATGAAGCTAAGGATACCCATATTGCTATAATTATAGCCGAATTGAAATTTGGGTCACCAGCAGGACCATGAGCCCCATAATCCAAAGTTGGAAATAAAAGAGTGCATGATGATCAAAACTATCCTATGAGTGCATGCTCAAAGAATTAATGGAATTGGACCAGAAATCAAAGAGGAAGACATAGGGATTTTACCAGAAATTAGCAAGAAACTTACCAGATTAAGGTCGGGAACACGATCGAAGCAATGGTAATGTTCTTCCAAGAATTAGGATGAGCAGAGGTGAAGAATTTAGATAAGGGAGCTGGTTTTAATGGAGGAAACGTAGTTGGGGTAAATGAAATGGAAGAGAAAAAGTTGGCCAACTTAAAGGGTTGTCAGTGCTGCCAAGCGCACGTGGTAGGGCGCTGCCTATGCAGCTCATGCATATGCGGCCGGGCATAGGAGCACGCATAGGCCAGGCGCTGCCCAGCACACACGCGAGTTAGCCACTATGAGCGCGACCATGCGCATGCGGCCCAGGCGATGCGCAGGAGAAGACCAAGAGGAAGGGGCAGCTGGCACACTGTTGTGCGTACGCGACTGTGCCCATGCGTGGGCATAGGCCTGCTGGTTCCATGACATCAACCAGCTGCCAACAACAATGCCAGCATAAAATATTTCTCCGATGGACCATCAGGAACACATCCAGGGTCCCGAGAACACAAACGAGCTGATCTATTCAACTAAAAATATCATTAAAAACTCAACAGAATCAACAAAAATCCTAACAGAGGTCGATTTAGTGAAAAGTTGGCCCCGCGCCCAAAAACCAACTTTAGGCCAACTTTTCCAAAACTGAACTCTATGGCCTAAATGAGTCTGGAAGTCTCGGGACCCCAACTAAAGGTCTATCTAATCCAAAATCAACATTCTGAAGCTAACAACACTGCCAGAATTTCCATCCAAGGTTGTCTTCTCTGAATGTTGACCAAAGTCAAATTTTCAAGTTCAACTGGCTAGAAAACACAAAATACAAGAAAAACTAAATTGAAAGCTCCCAAGCCCCGACCAAGGGTCCATCTAGACCAAAATATACGCTCCAGAGCTAATGGAACTATCAGAATTCGATTTCGAGAGCGTTTACCAAGAATGTTGACCGAAGTCAATGATTTTCTAAGTTAAGGCTCTAAAACTGGGAAACGGCCATAAAGACTAAACGAACGGCTTGGGCACTGAACCACCATTCCCAGCAAGCTATAAATGACTTGGGGCCGCTACAGGTGAGCTCTAAAAGTTCAAAGAAAGCGTAAATACGGGAATGATCGTAAGGGTCATTACAAACTACTGCCCCAAAGGTACAACCTTCTCAATCCTTAGGTACAATTTGCCCATCCCAGAGGCACGGTAATTGTAATCAGAATGTAGTCTCCAAAATTCTATAGTGTAAGTGTCTACTGAGGACAAAACAAGCTCAAAAGTGACAACAAGATGATAAAACAATACAATAACATCATGTAATCACAAATGACCTTAATACAATCATAACATGCTATTCTAGGCTGCTAAGTAAGGAATAAAGTGTTGTTGATAGTCGTTATATCATGATATGGGGCAAAACTCAATACTATAAGGCCACTAGTCACATAACAAAGTTATACATGCTATACAAACTTTGGCCTTAAAGGTCATGCCAGAATGTGAAAAAAAAGCCTTAACATACCTTTAAACCGAAACCTCAAAGGTGTCTTTATGAAGCTTGACCAACCTATCATAATGCAATAATTGCTAGAATCAATAAGGTTGCAAGAATGAGCCATCGCCAATTGATAAGGCGTTAAGGTCGTCACTATGACCAGCCAACTCCAAATCATAAAATGAGGCCAATAACAATAATAAAAGGAAGCTAAATCCAACAATAATATGCTAACCTCATCTCAAAGGAGCGACGAGCTCCCGATGCACTATTTTAATGTGTACTTCACATCAATCAATCTAACAACTATCATACATGACTCTAATAAGAATCAAACCAACCCCCAGTCCCTACAACACCTTAACACCATCAGTACACAATAATAATAACAAAACTTAACAAGACAAAGCGGTTGTCCGGAGCCACAATATCTAAAACACCACTTCATAGCTTGGAAATCTATAAAAATGATACTAGATCATGGAATTACAAAGGAGGATCGTATGGAGTAGATTACCTCAACAAAAAGATCAAGCAAAATGAGTTGATTCTTTGTAGTAACAACAACTAAACCAAAAATCGATGAGAAAATTATACCACAATGATGAGCTCGCGATGTAGAGCAACTTTTATTAAACTTCTGAGTTGAGAATCCTCACACCCATGGAGGATTTGTGGGATTATTATTTGATTTTTTGGTGGGTTTTCATTTGATTTCATGGAAAAATAACGAAGGAGGAGGTTCTATATAAAGCAACACCGACATAGGGGCTTGGGGAACCTGCCTACACGTACTTGCTTGTGCAGTCTCTTGAAAATGCGAATATCTCTCTATTCTGAAGTCGTATAAATAAATAGTTTAGTGCGTTAGAAACTAAGCTCGTAGACCTTTGATTTGGTATATCGTAGGCCCACTAATTATTTATAGATTGGGAGAAAAAGCCCAAGACATTTAACCCAAATTTTAAGAGAATTTCTTAAAGGAATTTACAATAACTTTTTTCGACTTTTATTTTGCAACTTGCTTGACTTCAAAACTTAACATAAAACCATTGTGCAATTAAAATACCTCATAAAACATCCTTCATTAGATATTAAACACTCCTAGTCTTATCCAAAAAGTACTAGTTAATCCAACATTCGAACGGGCGGAGGGTTACATCCTCTCCCCCTTAGGGACATTCAACCTTGAATGAAGATGATGTACATGGCATCACATGAAACATCACAAGAACTTATAAAATACCAAAGTAACATGACTCAAGTACTCAAATGCGGGTCTACTATCTATATATTATGAACATCATCTGAAAGAGTGAACAATTAGAGATATCTGGACTTCATGTCTTCTTTAGCTTCCCACGCCATCTCCTCGATATTACGATTTTGCAACAACACTTTCACTGAAGCTATATCCTTATTTTGCAATCTCCTAATCCAGTGGTCTACTATGACAACTGAGACTTTTTTATAAGATAATTCCTCTAAAATCTAAACATTTGTTGTTGGTACTATATCTATTGTATTTTTGATAAACTTTTGTAACATAAAAACATAAAAGACTGGGTGCATTTCATCTAACTTTGGAGGTAGCTCTAGATGGTATGTAACTCTGCCTATCCATTGAATGATACCGTAAGGCCCAATATATCAAGGGCTCAACTTGCCTTTCCTTTCAAATCACATAACACCCTTCATTGGAGAAACCTTAAAGAAGATGTAATCGTCAATATTGAATCCTAAGTCCCGTCACCTAACATCTGAATATGATTTTTAGAAGCCCTGAGCTGTCAAGAATCTCTCTTTGATCAGCTTAACCATTTTCCATTGCCTTATGCATTATATCAAGTTCAAGCAACCCTAACTCATGAACCTCAAACCAACTAAGAGAGGATTAATATTTTACCCACATAAAGCCTTGTATAGTGCCATACCGATACTAGAATGATAGTTGTTATTATAAGCATACTCAATAAGTGAAATATGATCATACCAGTTGCCACCAAAATCTAGCACACACATCCATAACATGTCCTCAAGCATTTGGATTATGCATTCTACTTGGCCATTAATCTATGGATGAAAAGCCATACTAAGATTAACCTGAGTCCCCAAACCCTTCCGGAAGGATCTTCATAAATATGCTGTAAACTGTGTCTTTTTATCTGAAATAATCAATAATGGGACACTATGAAGTGTGACTATCTCTCTAATGTACAGACCAACATAATCTTCAGCTAGAATATAGCCTTGACTGGCACAAAATAGGCCAATTTTGTCAACCTATCAACAATCACCCAAATAGAATCGTACTTTCATCGCGAACAAGGAAAACATGGGATGAAATTCATATTTATCTCCTCCCACTTCCAAAGTGGAATAGCTATTTCATGAGTTAGCCTATTGGGCTTCTGATGCTCTACCTTTACCTGCTGACAATTTGGGCACTATGCCACAAACTCAGCCATGTCCCTCCTTATTCTCGGCCACCAATAAATCTTCTTAATATCATGATACATTTTCGTGGATCCTGTGTAAATAGAGTAGCAAGAATGGTTTACCTCTCCTATAATCTATTATTGAAGCCCTGCAACATTCGAAACTCATAACTAATCTCTGAATCTGAGGACCCTATCTCCTGCCTTATCAAAGGATAAAGACTCTCGCTACTGAGCCTTGCCTCTGAGCTGCTCTAAGATGGGATCCTCGTATTATCATTCCTTTACCTCCACAACTAGAGATGATATGGCTGTGTCCTAAACTGTGACCCTTGTATCATCAGAATCTAATAATCTAACTCTCAAACTAGCTAGTTATGGAGCTCTCAGTCCATCTCCCACTCCTCAGCTCTTAAATACAATAAACTACCCATAGACTTACGACTGAGGGTATCCGCTACTATATTGGCTTTCACTGGATGATATAAGATATCCGCATCATAGTCTTTTAGCAATTCAAGCCATCAGTGCTATCACAGGTTCAACTCTTTCAGTATAAAAATATATTGGGGGCTCTTATGATCTGTATAATATCAATATTAAAGACATACAAGTAATGACTCCATCTCTTTAGGGCATGAATAAATACTGCCAACTCTAGATCATGGATCAGGTAGTTCTTCTCATATTTCTTTAACTATCTAGAAGCATACGCAATTACCTTTCCGTGTTGCATCAAAATAGAAATCAGCCTAACGCTTGAAGTGTCACAATATATTGCGTAGACTTCTGGATGCTCTGGTAAGGTCAGAACTAGTGCTAAAGTCAATATATCTTTTAGCTCCTGAAAACTCCGCTCACAAGTTGTGGTCCACTGATACTTAACTGCTTTCTAATTCAGCTTTATCAAGGGTGCTGCAACTGAAGAATATCCTTTTACAAACCTTTTGTAATACCTTGCTAACCCTCAGAAAGCTACGAACTTTTGTCAGGTTTGTGGATCTAGGCCAAGTCTTCACGGCCTCAATCTTCTGTAAATCAACCTGAATACCAACATCTGATACAATATTGCCCCTAAAAAAATTATTTTATGTATCAATCCTTACATCTCCGACGACTGGTGGAGTGACAACTAGTTTTGGTATGTTGGGGGATATCATTATTGCCGAACCCAATGCCTACATTACATTTGCAGGTAAAAGAGTAATTGAACAAACATTGAATAAAACAGTACCCGAAGGGTCACAAGCAGCTGAATACTTATTCTAGAAGGGTTTATTCGACCTAATTGTACCACGTAATCTTTTAAAAAGCATTCTGAGTGAGTTATTTAAGCTTCATGCCTTTTTTCCTTTGAATCAAAAGTCAAACAAAATCAAGTAGAGCACTAAGTTCAATTATTTTATTTATGTTTGTAGCAAAATAGTAGTTAGTTTATCGGAATTAAAGTAAATAAGATACCATATAATGCAACCAGAACTCACACTTCGGGAGCTTAGCATACAACCTCTAATCTCAGAGTACCTAATGCACTGCTCGGATATGGTCTCTATACTCGATCTCTAAATGAGATATACCAGAATATAGTCAATAAACACAATGACAACAAGTAAAAAAAAGGCTTGTGCATATTATTCATCAAGTCCATAAATATTGTTGTGGTGTTCGCCGACCCAAAAAACATCACAAGAAACTCAAATTTTTCATATTTGGTCCTGAAGGATATCTTTGAAATATCACTCTCCTGAACTCGTACCTAGTGGTACCCTGAACGTGAATCAATCTTCGAGAAACATCGGGCATCCTGCAGTTGGTCAAAAAAAAACCCATCAATCTTTGGTAGTGAATATATGTCCTTTATAGTCACCTTATTCAGTTTTTGGTAGTCTATACACTTTCTTAATGAGCCATCTTTCTTCCGAAGAAATAACACTGGTGTACCCCATAGTGATGCACTAGGCTTCATGAAGACCTTATCTAATAAATCTTTCAATAGTTCATTCAATTCATTTAATTCTTTTGGTGCCATTCTATTTGGGGAAATTGATATCGGCTGGGCATCTGGTAACATAGTGATAGAAAAATCAATCTTCCAATCTGGGGGAATACAAGAAAGTTCGTCTAGAAACTCATTAGCCACTGGAATAAATTGAAGAGTCGGTGGCTCAACATCAATAGCTAGAACTCTGACAGTATGGTAAATGCAGCCTTTGGCGATTATTTTCTTTGCCTGAAGATAGGAAATATACCTACATTTTGGCATTGCTACCTTACCCTTCCACTCCCAAACTACTTACCGTAAAATATGGAATCTAACAGTCTTTGCTCGGTAGTCAACATTGGTGTAACAAGATATCTGCCAATCCATGCCCATAATAATATCAAATTCAAGCATCTATAGCTCTATCAGGTCTGAAGAGGTCTGACGACCAACAATCTCTACTGTAAAATCTCGATAACCCTTTAGGCAATAATAGAGTCACTAACTGGGGTAGACACAACAAAAAGGTCGCTGCAATAGCTCTGGTACTATACACAACTTCTCAGCAATAAATTGGATAATATATGATAATATGGATCCTGGATCTATCAAAACATAAATATAGTGGGAGAAACCACTCAATGTACCTGTTGCAACATGTGGCGATGAATCTGAATCTTGACGACCTGTCAGTGCATAAGTGAAATTCTAGCCACTGCAAGAACTAGATGCTCCCTATTGGCCTTGACCTTTATCTGATGAAATTTGGGACCCACGCTCGACAGGATATACTAAGGAAGGTGATCCTATTACTGATTTGTCCCTCTGTCCTGAACCCTGGTGGTCCCTTAATGGACAATATTTTTTTATAGGAACCTCTTGGACACAAAAATAGCATGTTGTGGAGCCCTGACTGCATCTCCCAGCTTGTTTTTATTGCATGTATCACAATGTGGCACAACTGATCTAAACTGCTTTGGTACCCTATGCTGCTGCGAGCCTGATGCTCGTGAGCTCTCACACGGACCTGACCACCCTTGGCGATCAAACCTGCTACCCTGGGAATGCTGTAGTAGGGGCCTAGGTGGTCTACCGGAATACCAAGGTCTAGAGCCACCCTGGGCCTCTATCTAAAACATGTGGGCAAAGCCCTTTTATGTTGCCCTCTCTTGACTCTCTTAATCGTATACTACTGATGTCTAAGCACCTCTATGTTCTATGAAGAAGCATGCATTCATGTGATGTTCATATTATCATTATGTGCGGTTTGAGTACAAGCCCAACAAAAATCATAAGCCAAAGAACTAAACCCTTATGACTTAGCTCTATAGCACAAATTGAGCAAGAAAAAGGGTAACTTTCCTAAACAATGGTTGTAGCTTCCTGCTTATAGAATGTAGTGCAAAAAACATTTATAAAAAAGACTCTACTAAACACAGCTTGAAGATTCCCTAGGATATGATGTTGCTCTGATACCAAGTTTGTCACACCCCAAACTCGAGGGGCGTAACTGGCACCTAATGCCAAAACTTAGGCCAAAGCTGACCCTGCTGAACCATTTGCCAATAGTGCATAACAACCACATATAATTAGGAAAATAATAGAGTATATCTCGATTTAAAAATCAGCCCTCGACCGATAAGTCCCCTATCAACAGCTCTAGAAAGAAAACAACTACTCATAACAGTTCATATAAAGCAATAAGCATATAGCACATAAGTCCTGTTGGAGCCGTTGAGGCCACCATGATATCTTGGAAAGAATAAATGCTATGCGGGCTATCAAGGCCACCATGATCTCCAAATAAAACTAAAAATATGTATATCCAATGTAAACTAGGCCAATGAGCTACTAAACTACCAACTTGACAATAACAAGGCCCAACTGGCTAACAAGTTATAACTAATAAACATACAATGCCAATATGGCCACCATCGTAGCTATGATACCCAATAGACTAGCTACAAGCCTCTTTGAATACAATATTTGGTGGAACAGGTCCCCAACTACCCAATAACTATAAATAGAAAAAAGGCAAACCTCTGAGACTCTGGCAATTCCTGGAAAGAAAGGAGTCAACCAATCTACTGAAAGCTCGACTATGCTACTCGAGAGGTCTGTCTAGTCATCACTCAGGACCTACAGGAATGAATGCAGCGCCCCCATGCAATGAAGCATCAGTACGAAATAATGTACTGAAGATGTAAGGCAAACTAAAAACTGAAACAAAAGTGTAAGGACTGAACAAAAGGTCAGAAGTAAAATAGAAGTACAATAACCTACCTTCCTGCAATAGGATACCATCTAAAGCACATAGCAAACAATGACCTTACCTGGCCCCCATATCCTGGCAGGCATAAACAATATACAATCGCCATAAGTCCTAATAGGCACAAACAATCGCTAAATACCCATACTGACTCCCTTACCTAGACCCCAGTGATAATATGATTTGAACTATCTGAGTGTACATATGTCGTGAATCACTGCAACTCTAAGGCTCTGTGGTACCATATAAGTTCTTCCCCCTAGGTACAACTTGTTCTTCTCGCAAGTATGGTCTGCCTGACCCAAAGGCATGGTTTGCCCGGCTCGAAGGCGGGGTAATATAATGTAACCACTGCCTCATAGGTACAACCTGCTTGTCCTGTAGGTACAGTCTTCCTGGCCCGTAGGTACGATTTGCCTGACCCAAAGACACGGTAATGTAATATAACTATTGCCCTAAAGATACAACCTACCCATCATGTAGGTATGGTCTACCCGATCCGAAGGCACGGTAATAATAATCAGAATGTAGTCTCCAAAATCCTATAGTGTCAGTGTCTACTGAGGCCAAAACAAGCTCATAGGCGGTAGCAAGATGATAAAAATAACACAATAATATCATGTAATCACAGGTGACCTCAATACAATCATAACATGCTCTTCTAGGTTGCTAAGTAAAGAATAAAGTGTTGTCGATAGTCGCTATATCATGATGTGGGGCAAAACTCAATACTATAAGGCCACTAGTCAAATAACGAAGTTACACAGGCAATACAAGCTTTGGCCTTAAAGGACATGCCAGAAAGTGAAAAAGAATCCTTAACACACCTTTCAACCGAAGCCTCAAAGGTGTCTCTATGAAGCTCGACCAACCTATCATAATGCAATAATTGCTAGAATCAACAAGACTGCAAGAATGAGTCATAGACAATTCATAAGGCATTAAGGTCGTCACTATGACTAGCTAACTCCAAATCATAAAATGAGGCCAATAACAATAATAAAAGGCAGGTAAATCCAATAACAATATGCTAACCACATCTCAAAGGAGCGACGAGCTCCCGAGGCACTATTTCAAGGTGTACTTCATGTCGATTAATCAACCAACTATCATACGTGACTTCAATAAGAATCAAACCAACCTCCAGTCCCTCCAACACCATCAGTACACAACAATAATAACCAAACTTAACAAGACAAAGGGGCTGTCCGGAGCCACAATATCTAAAACACCACTTCGTAGCTTAGAAATCTATAAAAATAATACTAGATCATGGAATTATAAAGAAGGATTGTAGGGAGTAGATTAACTCAACAAAAGGATTTGAAATCCAAAGTAAAACAAGCTAATTCTTTGCAGTAACAACAACCAAAGTCAAAATTAACGAGAAAACTATACTACAATGATGAGCTCGCGACATAGAGCAACTTTCATTAAGCTTCCGAGTTGAGAATCCTACAACCATGGAGGATTTGTGGAATTATTATCTGATTTTTTGGTGAATTTTCATCTGATTTTATGAAAAAATAACGAAGGAGGAGGTCCTATATAAAGCAACACCGACATAGGGGCTTGACGGACCCTCCTAGACATGCATGCTTATGCAATCTTGCAAAAAGGTGACTATCTCTCTAGTCTAAAGTTGTATGAAAAAATGATTTAGTGCGTTAGAAACTAGACTCGTAGAACTTTAATTTGGTATGTCGTAGGCCTACTAATTCTTTATAGATTAGGAGAAAACCCCCAAGATATTTAACCCAAATTTTAAGAGAATTCCTTAAAGGAATTTATAATAACTTTTTCTGACTTTTATTTTGCGACTTGCTTGACTTCAAAACTTAACATACAATCTGATAATCTGCATGACCTACTGCTTTAGTTAGTTAACTTTATTAGTTGCCTATTAATGAAACAGGTCGCCTAACGTATTTCAAAAGTAAGAAACAGTAACTAAATAACACAATGATTTTTGACGTTTATGGTGTAAGGTGCATATTAATGTGACAGACACAATTAATGTATGGAACAAGAGAGATCAACTGTTTCATATGATAATTACTAACATATCACAAGGTAGATCATACCTGATGCAAATAATTCACATGAAAATAATTTGCTTGCTTGGACCATGTCTCTGCACAATTTTAACATAAGATTAGGTTAACATAGTTAACATCTGGAATTGGGACACACAACTAAATGTGCAAGACTGAGTTGAATGACATATTGCTAAATAATCTCAAGCACGGAACCAGCTATACTAGCCAATTCATTGAAGGAGGTTTTATGCAATCTTAATGATCCCCAAGTCTAACCTATTTTTCTCAAAATTCTCCCTACTCAAAGCCTTGGTAAAAATGTCAGCAATTTGTTCCTCAGTCGGATAGAACATGATTGAAATAAGACCATTTTCAACATTGTCTTTGAGAAAATGATGCCTTATGTTAATACGTTTAGTTGGTTGGTATTCCCTCTATCACTATGGCATCGGTTGTTCCCCCTGTCATCATGGCATCGAATTTTCTCCCTGTTATTGTGCCAACAGTTTGCTTATCAGATGGACCAGGTCGTACAACCTGTTTCTGTGGACTGTCATCAGCATCATTTTGAACATTTGTCACATAGCTGAGAGATGCTGAGTAGGTTGTGCTTCAGCCCATCAACATGGTACACTTCTTCTATTGCCTTTGCTGTAGATTTTCCAATCTTTCCAACTCTAGTAACTCTACCCTTTTTTCCTCTTCCAAAATAAACATTCTCCTTGATTGAGATGAGTGAAAGAAACTTTTCTTTATCTCCTATCATATGTCTTGAGAAAGCACTATCCATATACTAATGTTTCTTTCTCCCTTTCACTTTCACCTACAAAATAGTTTAAGGGTTAACTTTAGGAACCCAGACAAGCTTGGGTCCTTTATTCCGAGCAAAAGGATGTATTAAATTTTTTCTATCCCATTTAGGCAACATGTTAGTGGACCTGTTCCTTTGCACAGATTCAGAACTGTTTCTTTTTGCCAGTCTAATGTTTTTATTTGTGAACCAGGATGCAGTTGGACATTCAGTAGTGGGATGCCCCATATGTCCACAGATAAAGCACAGATCTTTAGTAGAAGCAATTTCTTTGTGAAATCCAAGACCTGCCATTTCACTATGAGTCTTTTCTTCTAACTTCTTCACTATTCTAGATGAGTTGGTCTATCTATTTGCCTTTTCAAGATCAAATTTTATCTTGGAGTTTCTAGACTCAATTTTCTCACCCTTTCCTTTTCATAGAGAAGATTATCTTTGCATTTTTTCAGTTCTAACTCAGCAATCTCTTGATTGTCACTCATTTTATCTTTGCAATTTTTAGAGATTGCATTTTTTAGGATTTCTGATTTTAGACTTAAGTTTATTGAATCAAGTTGACTGACCTGTTCCTTTAGGATACCATTTTCTTTGTCAGTTTCAATCTTACAAGTCTCAAAATCAATTTATTCAAACTTCAAACTTGCAAAAGCACTGAACAATTGGTTCCTATCAGAAGTTTGTTCAACAAAGTCTTCAATCAATCATTCATTAGAGCAATAAGTTTTCTTTTAGAAAAAAATGCAACTTATCTTTAAGTTCAAGAATGCTTACCTCAGAGTCAACCTCTTCTTCTTCCATATCTGAGTCTCCAATTGCCATGAATGCAGTTTCATCTACTTCTTTATCATCAGACTCCTCAATTTTCGATCCCCAGGTAGCTACCATGGCGTAGTCTTCTTTTTCTTTCTTCTTAGAGTTTATCTCTTCATTTATCTTTGCTTCCTTCTCAACCCTTTCCTTTCTCCACTAAATTTTCCATTGTGGATAGTTTTTAACCATGTGGTCAGTCTTTCCACACTTGTAGCATCCTTCTTGGTTTTTGTCAGTGGACCACTTCTTGCTACCTATTCCTTTCTTGTCATACCCATTTCCTTTCTTGAAGAATATTTTGAAGTTTTTTGCCAGAAATGCAACTTGATCTTCATCAAGATCAGAATCATCACTGTCAGATGCTTTGAGTGCTAGAGACCTTTCTTTGGAACCTCCCCCCTTCTTGGAATTTTCCCTGTTCATTTCATATGTTTTCAAGTTCCCAACCAGTTCATGTAGGGACATATCAGTGAGGTCCTTTGCTTCTCTAATGGTTGTGACTTTGACATCCCATTTTGATTTTGGTAAAATTTTGAGAACTTTGTCAACTTGTTCCTCAGTGGTCAAGATCTTTCCCAAGGATGATAGTTCATTAACCAAGGTAGTGAGTCTAGTGATCATATCTTGCAATGACTCACCTTCCTTCATCTTGAAGGTTTCATACTCAGTAAACAACATGGATACTCTGAACTTCCTCACTTGGCTTGTTCCCTCATGTGCATTTACTAAGGCATCCCAGATCTGTTTGGCAGTAGTACAACTGGACACTCGGTTGTATTCATCAGGACCCAGACCACAGACTAGGATGTTTTTTTGCCTTAGCATATTTCTTGAGAGCAATGAGGTCACCAGGAGTGAATTCACTTCTTACTTTCTTCACAGGGGCTCCTTCAACAATTTTCACAGGAATAGTTGGACCCTCAGTGATCCTGTCCCATAATTCATAGTCTTCAGCTTGAATGAAGTCCTCCATTCTAGCTTTTCACCAAATGAAATTAGATTTGTTGAAGAGAGGAGGCCTGGTGGTGGATTGTCCTTCACAATGTCCAATTGGTGGTGCATAATTCATTTTCTGGATCTGATCTTAAGGTCTTAGCCTTTAAATAAAAAACCTGGCTCTGATACCAATTGATAATCTGCACGTCCTACTGCTTTAGTTAGTTAACTTTATTAGTTGCCTATTAATGAAACAGGTTGCCTAACGTGTTTCAATAGTAAGAAAATAATAACTAAATAACACAGTGATTTTTATGTGGAAAATCACCCGGCTCACAAAGGTGTAAAAACCACGACCTGTACCTCTACAGGATTTAACCCTAACTTCACTAACACAATGAGCCTTAACGAAATGATTACAACTCGATGTAACTTAGGAATTATAAACTCCAATCCCTAACAACATCAACCACCCAAGGTTTGTGTTTCCCAAATCTTTGAGTTAACCCAACTTGAAGACAAGAATCCTACTTCAGTTTATAACACATTGAATTATGATTACAACTCAAAAAACAACTCCTAATACATCACTACTAAAACACCTTAGCTAGACTCAGTACTTAGGACCAGGTTCTTCAATGTGTTCTTTCAGTATCCTCTGTTTCACTTGGTAAAGTCAATTTCACAATTGTCTTTGTTTGCTTTGTGAGTGCACGAGTGCTTTGGATAGCAGCTCTGTTATTTAAGCACAACTCATCAAGGAGTTCTTCTTTCATTTGAACTCCTTCTTTCATCCGAACTCTACTTGCTTAGAGTTCTACTTCAAGTGAGACTCCTCCTAGCATCTCTTCTATTTAAGCACAACTCCTCAAGGAGTTCTTCTTTCATTTGAACTCCTTCTTTCATCCAAACTCTACTTACTTAGAGTTCTACTTCAAGTGAGTCTCCTCCTTGCATTCAAACTCCTGCCTTTTTAAGTGTTGTAGTCAAACTTCAACTTTTCAATTTGGCACTTGAATTTATTCTGAATATTGACTTAGAGTTATCCAATAACTCACTCTAGTATACTAACTTGGATTGTCCCATTTCAGGAGCTTACATCACAATTTTAGATTCACCAACCCTGTGCATTGATGGACCATCTTAGCTTACCCGTTTCATGTTACTTTGTTAATCATCAAAACTTCATAGGATCCAACACGATCATTGTGCAATTAAAATACCTCATAAAATATCCTTCATCATCTATTAAAAACTCCTAGTCTTATTCAAAAATTACGAGTTAATTCAACGTTCGAACGGGTGGGGTGTTACAAGGTTTTCCCTTGGCTTCTGAGTCATATTATTTATGCCATTTTTGTTTCACTAATTTTCTGTTCTCTACTTCTGTTTCCATTCTTCATCCCCATATGGTTTAATTTCAAGTGAGTTCTATTTTAGTTTTTGTTTCCTCTGTTCTCTAATATTTTGATGTGAAACTTATAACTGTTTGAGAAGCTTTTCATTATGGAATCTTTCTCCTCAAGGTTCTGTTCTCAGAACTTTATCTACAAAAATCTATTTTTCCTCTTTGGCTTCATAAATTATCTTACTTTTTTGAATTTTTGTTTTCAATTGATTTGGGTGAATGAATGCTATTTTTTATCAATATTTTGTCTTTCATGTTTTGAGTTATAATGGATTAGCTGACAATGAATTATTGTACAAAGTTTTTTTTTAAAATAAAAAAATGAATCTTGAAGTCAGAGAAGATTGTCCGAGCAGATTTTGTAGACTAATTTTATCAATTTTGTTTTAGCAATTGAACTATTCTTGTGAGCATAAATCAATAAATAGTAGCACTTTCAAGAGTTTTGATAACCAACACTATCAAATGAATATTTTTATGTTTATGAAATTAAACACAAGAATTTATAATAGTTGTAGCAGGTATTGATTCGCAATGCCCACCGACATGATTTTACATTACTCCTAAAAATATTGTGTTTGTTTCTTTAGTACAACAAAATACAGACTTCAACATGTGAGCTGTGTATCATCTTACAACTGCTAATTTGTTATATGTATTATTCAGGCGGCAAATTGAGTTCTCCACTTGTGGAGAATATCCGTGAGGGAGAGACATGTATACTTCCTTTTTTGGGAACATGTTAACGCTTTACGTTCTAATTCACCTTTGATGAAATCTTTATTTTCTCTTTTTAGTCTTTCCTTGCAATGAACTGAAATGTGAGAGCGCTGTTAATTTTCATGTTTCTACTTTTCTCTTTGTCGAAGGAAATTCGATTTTTTTTTTCACATGTCATTATATGTTGTTTGGATTAGAAGAGTGAATATGATGTTAATTTTTTTTTTGTAGTCGAACAGTCAAAATAATTTCCCATGTAAGTGGCTGCTGAAGATGATGACTTTGACAATATAGAAAATGTTATCAAACAAGACAGGGATGAGGATGAAGAGAGGTGACAGAAAGGTAAGAATTGTTTTGCCTGCTTTTACAAAGTGATTTATTTTTTTTGAATTATTTCGGTGAAAGAAGGTTATTGAATTTACAAACTCTATTTTCAAGGTAAAACTTGACTCTATACATGCAGCAACAACTGTGAAAAGATATTGAAACAGAGGTATTGTTAAAAAAATAGAGAAAAGAAAAAGATAAAATATCCTTTTTGGCGCCTCTTTATAGCAAGAAAATTGAAATATCACCAATAAAATTCATCAAAAACTCACAAAAAAATAAGACAAAAAAAGAAGAGGAGGAGGAAGAAAGACCCAACAAAAAGACCATTGAATAATTTGGAACCCAGGTACTCTGAAATTAAGCTTTGCTCTTGCTCAAGTTGTGCGTTATTTTCTTCTTCTTTCGCTCTAGGAGCAAATTATTTTTAATAAAAATTTAATTCAACAATAAAATTTAATAAATTAGTCTAAAATTCAAGTAGTAAGTTCTTAAAAGTTATTTGAGTGTCCAAAAATAATAGAAGAAATAAAATAAAATTAAAGAGGCAATCAGTAATTTCTGATGTGCTGCATTTGAATCAAATTAGTAAGCCACAAGTTGTCATTGTTTGTCTTATATTGATATATCTGGAGTTTTCACATCATAATTACATTTCTTTCTATGATCTTTCACCTTTGTACTATATTATAATTACATTTTAAACTCTATAATGTTAGAGTGTGCGTTTATATTTTTTCTTTCTTAATTGAAACATCATATGAGCTGGTGAAAGGCTAAAAAAGGATCACTGCTTCAACTGTAACATGATAATTTGTGCATATTTTTTATTATAATGTTATATGCTTAGTCTTAATGCTAAATTGTTGTACTTTATATTTCATGTTATATTGTATAAATGTGTGTACTCAATATTTTTCTTACAAATTATGTATTTTGTTACGATCCAACTCATACGAGTTAATGTGAAAGAAAAATGCAGTCCATTATGGATAGCATGAGGTATTCAAGACTTGCGAGGAAAAATGATTTCTTTTTCTCTATGATTTTTTTACCATAATGACTTATTTTTTGTGTTGCTCTTGAAAGGTGCTTGAATTTGTTTACAACATTTGACATACTACCTTTCTGATAGATATTAGTGATTTCCTTGTCATTGACCTAAAAAATAAGCTAAAATATTTATTATGTGAAAAAAAAGGATAGGTGATTTTAGCATAAAAATGATGAAAAAAAATGCAGGAAGAATAATCATAGCAGGTTGATGTATGATTGAGAAGCATGCATGTAATTCTTCTAAAAATAGCTTCATACTTTCAGTTTGTATAACACTTTTTGCTCTCTCTTTTTCATGAACATTTGATTTTTCACATATCCAATTTTATGTTCAATCTGTTTAGTTGGTAGATCTGAACTGGACGAAGAGCAATTACTGTTTCTGAAAGTTTGAAATTAAAAATGATGCAATCAAATATTACAAAATGAGATCAAAATCAACTATATAAATTTAAAAATTGATGAATGACGTTATAAAGATAGAAGCTTTCAACAGGTAAGCTCTTCCAAAAGTTCTCTACACTCTTTTTGATATGATCGAGTGTGTATTAGACTTGTGATATTTACAAAGTTCATTTCAATGTAACTTTTGTTCTTTTTGTTATGAGATTATGCGTAAACTTAAAAGTAGATTATTTTCTGGTAAGCTTTGACAGATTTACAAAGATCGTTACGACATTTTTTATGGGGGTAACTAGGTAATTTCTTATTTGAGATTTTGAGAATTTGATGTTTTCACATGATAGACATTAAACATTAATATGAATTAAATTTTTTATTTTCTGATAAAGTTTAAAATACCAAGGCAATTGCTTTTTTTTCATCCATAGGATCAAGCAGAGCAAGTCTGCGCATATTAAAAATAGATTGTTGGCTCCGAATCCAAGATACTTGCAGCTTTAAATTCTCTGCTTCATAAAAAAAATTAAATTTCAAATGCGATTTGTGATTTCGTTTGCTATTTCAGTATTTCAAAGAGAGATGGGAATGAGAAATAGAGAACAGAGAAGCATAGGGACGAGATAATATGACTCATATTACAATTCTCTATTTAATTAAAAATTCTCCTCTTAACTATTTATGAAATCTGCTACTTCACGCACTGAGCATCTTAGTGAAAGGTGTATCTTGCAATATTCACATTAGATTGATATTTTAAGATATATTATCAAGCTGTCCTTGAAAATAAGATGTAAATAAAGTGTACGTATCTGAAAAATGAGCATTCACAACTATTATTGTTGGTGCTAAATATATTGCATTAATGATATTCTTTGTCTTGTAAAAATATGCATTATTGTTATACTTGCTAGTTCCAGGGAGAAAAGTAAATTTATTCATCTTTTCCCATAAAGATAACTCAATTTTCTATCACTTGAACAAAATTTGATTTACTGGTGAGTACAAAATAGCATACCACATTGAAAGTGAGTTTTGTATGCTTGGATTCAGATTGTTCATGTGTTCCTTTTGCCTTTTTGTGACTAAACTATTCACTATATTTTTATAATGTTTTGAGTTTATTCTGCAGGTCTGTCTCATTTAAAGCCATTAAAATATATCATGTAGCATGTGCGCGTTTAGTGAAATTCCTTGAAAAAATAAAAAATTTCTCTAACTTACATATTGGTCTCTTAGCTACGCAGGGTGAAAGATGAGCTCTGAGGAAAAAAAGAGAGCATGTTCTCCATAGATTCGAAAGGGTGTGAAAGTTAGAATTGTTGCAAACAAATTATCACTTAAGTCTATATTTTAAGTGATATTTTATATGTAATATTTTGAATATCTTTGTAGGACTATGTTCTCAAAAATACCATGGAAGTGTTAATATGTTGTAAACATTAATTCAACTTGACATGACGCTTTCTTTTCAGTGTTTTGATATTGAAATTCTTTTTAACAATCTTGTGTTGTGCTATGAATAGGAAGAATAATGTCGGGCATAGGTACGTGCCTTGCACGGGCACCACTTATCTAGTTACTATTATAAGGGAGGATTCTGTTTTGTTTTGTAGTTTCCACATGAAGTGTTTTTACCTATTTTACTTGTAATTAAAATTTTAATGACTTTGCAAGTTTTTATTCATTTTGATAAATTTGAATAATTATATGATCTTATTAAATGCTACAAAAAGTAATGATGTCATGGAAAAATGATAGTACACCATAAAAAGCTATTTATTCAATCAAATTAAAAATTGCTACTATAAGGGAGGATTCTGTTTTTGTTTTGTAGTTTTCACATGAAGTGTTTTTATCTATTTTACTCCTAATTAAATTTTTAATGACTTTGCAAATTTTTATTCGTTTTGATAAATTTAAATAATTATATGGTCTTATTAAATGCTACAAAAAGTAATAATATCATGGAAAAGTGATTTTTTTTGATTAACAGGAAAAGTGATAGTACACCACAAAAAGCTATTTATTCAATCAAATTTAAGATTGATCTAAACGTTTGTTGTCTTTCTTTATGTGAAAATGTTTATTAATCTTATTTCTAACAAATTTATCATAGACAAGTAACAAGTTATACAAATTTATCATAGACAAGTAAACAAGTTACCGTGACATTCCCTTTCTAACTTAGTACATGTCTAATTACTATATTAAAAATGGAGAAGGGACAAATATACCCCTGTTGCAACACCCCAAGATATCTAAGCTAGCATTTGCACATCATTCGACCATTTCATGATAAAAAAAGATTAGTCTCTAATTCGCGCTCCCTAAACTTGAATTTTTGCGATATTTGGGAAGTTGCTTGCCTTAAAGTAAGACGGTATTTTAGAAAATTATATCGGGATACTTACGTAAACTACTACAACTATATTTATCTCCAAAAAAATGTTAAATATATGAGATATTTAAAGATTAGGGCAGGCAACTTTAACTTTTTGGGCAGCCACCTTTTCAATTGTTATATATATATCCATGTTTGTGTATAAAATATTACACCTCCTCTCAAATTTCGATTTCTTAAGGCTAAAGAAACCCCCTGAGCTCTCTCTCAATCTTATTCCCTCACAAAATTGCCTAGAACAACTTGTTCTTTCAGCTAGAACATAAGACAAGCCCTCTCTTGTGGTAAGTGTGCAAAACTTGTATTTAGAACCTTGTGGCTGTTAGTAATATTATCATATCTTGTTGGGTAGAGATCTGTTTTGATTGATCAAATATGTTTTGGAAATCCAACACATAGATATACAACTCTTATGTTTATATCAAAATCTGGTTTTGCTGTTAAAGGTTTGAAAAAGGGAACGCAATAGAGGGGAGGTTCTACCCAGTTTTTTCGATTTAGAAATCATGTATGTACAACTGTTAGTATTTTGAGCATATCGTTTTGTACGAAATATATTTTGTTATGGTTTTTGACTCTTTGCAACCCTAAGATATTTACCTATAACTTTTGTGAAGACTACAAAGCTAGGTTTTACCACTTACCTATTCGAAACTGAGTCACAACACAAGGCAGTTAGGCTGTCCAGATTTACTGTTTTGGGGATTTGGTGTGATTTGCACAAACTAGGCTCACTTTTGATATATATATTGTTCATTTTCACCTGCTGAAATTGCTGAATATTAAATGGATATTTGATTGTGTATTCAAGGTATTTATACTCTTGTACAAGCTAAAGAAAATTGTTTGAGGAAGTTGACGCACTTGTTGGTCTACGATTTAAACTCGTCAAGTTGTGGTAGGACTATTTACGTGCTAAGAAGTCAAGGTTTGTGTATAAACTTGAACTTGTACTATCATTGATTGCTGAAATATTTGATTATTGTCTTGAAACTTTCATTTGTTTTCTCGTGACCTTATATCGACATATAGGTATTTTGAATTATTGTGAGATATTCGTTAATTCGCCCACTTGTACGGATTGCTCGATCATTCTGCATTCTTGTTGGGACTTTTTCCTTCTTGTTGCAATGACTATGTCGCTGTATTGGCATGCCTCTTGATTCAGATCTTTGGCCATCTTGACTCTGGATTTGTGGTTCGTCTTAATTATGAAAAGCTATCCATTTAAGTACGAACTAGAAAGCCATTTTTAATATGGTTCTTGATTCTCTTGATTATTGGGTCTCATCCCTACTTGATACAGGGCTTCAGCCCTTCTTGATATTGGATTATGCTTTGTGTGATGGCATGACGTACATATTGGGCGAAATTTGTTATTTGACATCTCGTGAAATAGTTCTATGAACTGCCATGACACTTGAGCTCTGAATGTCGATTTTGATACTTGTAATATACTTGTTTTACTTGTTTTTAATTTATATGTTATATTGAGCTGCGAATAATTTAGAAGGGAATTGGATAAGTCTATGACTCCAAGCCCAAGCTTTATACACCACTAAGTCTTGTGCTTAGTGATAGTTATTTTCTATCGTAGGTGACGCTCGAGAGAATAATTGAAGAGGGCCACTTGAAGTAGACTTTTTGGAGCTTTTAGAAGATCACATTTGCATATAGGCATCTATGTTTTGTAGTAATTTTGGGACTTGTACATGATCCATATGTTGCACTTATATATGTAAATTTTGGAGGCTTATTTTATCATAGTACTGTAAATTATAAACTTAAATTTGGTATCGGGTTGGCTATTTTGAGGTGTGTAAACTCAGGTCTTATAATGTATTAAAGTTATATTTTAGTTTGTAATTTGTGAAATGGAAGAAACTAGTGTTTTCTTTAGTATTTGGAAGTTCAAAGATGATGTACAGAATGATCCCGCAGTTGTGTTTAAATGAAAAAAAAAACCATAAGGTGCATGCCTGATTATTTTTGAAAGGTCTGCCATTGTGAATTGAAACTCCTATATGGTCTTTACTTGAACTTATATGAATTATTAGATGTCAAAACATTATGCCCTTAACTCTTTTCGAACGGGCCTAAATCTGCCATATAAATAAATATGATTAATATGTTTTAAATGGAGTCCCTTTTAAATGCTATAGGTATAAATTTGTTTTTGTTTCAAAAGTGGCATCCTCCCAAGAGGGTCGCTACAAGTGTTGGTATCAGAGCCTTAGGTTTGTGGTTCTAGGACTTCTGTTTGTGACCTATTAGTACATTTTATCTTTTTAGGACTTTTTAGATAATACTCTTTCTTGCATACCTGGATAATATACTTTGTTTAGTGTATTGTGAATATGCATCATGTACATGTCCTTAATGCAATGTTATCTTCCCTTTTAAAGGGACTAAGTTATGGCCTCTTCTTCTAATAGACCTATGGAAGCTGCTCGTGAGGGTTCGGGTAACTCTATTTCCCAACCTAACTTACTAGAAGGGGTTGGAGAGAATCATGCTGATCATAATTACCCTCGTACCAGTGGTTCTGAAGTTGAAAATAATCAGGATGCGAGAGTTGAGCCACATCCTCATATGGATCATAGTGCTCCTGTTATGAACCCTCATTTTCAACAGATGGCTGATTTCTTTCATCACTTGGCTGGAAGAATGCATGACTCCAATGAAATGAACTATGATAAAATGAGAAAAATGGGTGGAGTTGAGTTTGAAGGCAGTGTTGATCCTACTGATGCTGAACAATGGCTTGACCGTATAGAGAGGGTATTTGAGCAACTAGAGTGTTCGGATTCTGCCAAATTTAAGTATGATGTCTCACTGTTACAAAAAGATGCTTATGACTGGTGGGTAATTGTACCAAATGCCAAAGCAAAACCTCTGGTGCTTACTTGGGATGATTTTGTTAAAGAATTCAGAACAAAGTATGTACCACCTGCTTATTGTGATGTAAAGAAAATGGAGTTTTTGAACTTGAGGCAATGGGGCATGTCTATTGCTGAGTATCAACAAAAGTTTCTCAGGCTATCTCACTATGTTGGAGGTATTATTAATGAAGAGAAAGATAACTGCAGGCGCTTTGAAGATTGTTTGAATAATTCCATCCGTAAGAATGTGGCGATCCTATAACATGAGAAATTTTGCAAACTAGTTTCAGCTGCCCTTATTTGGGAAGGAGTTGATAAGGAAGAAGCGAGTAGAAATGAAAACAAATTCAAAAGGCCTAAATCAGATTACGAAGGTCCATCCAAAAGAGGTAGGTTTGATAATTTCAGGGGGCTGGTAGTGCTAACAGGTCAGTTCAACATAAGCAGAACATATCAAATTTTTCTACAGCTAGCACTCCAAATTATGGCCAAGGCAAGACTCGTGTACCCACTTGTGCACAATGTGGGAAGAATCAGTATGGTACTTGTAGGAGGGCTTCTGGTACATGTTTTAATTGTGGGGCCTTTGATCATAAGGTTAAGGATTGTCCAAATCCTAACCCTGCTCCTTCTTTGCATACTGAAGGCTCAGTTCAGAAACCTACTATTAATCCTCCTCAAGGCAATAGAGGTGCAAGATCTATAAATACACAAGCAGCGGGCCCAAGTAGAGCTAATCAAGCTAGTGGGTCAAGAGCAACTGCACGAGCTTATGCCATAAGACAGAGGGATGAACAAGATGGACCAGATGTGGTTGTCGGTAAATTTCACTTATTTGGCTTATGTGTTATTACATTATTTGATCCTGGTTCTATACACTCCCATATTTGCTCATCACTTGTTTTTCCTGAAAATGTGAAATCTGTGAGACTTAGCTATGATGTGCTTGTCGAAAGTCCTTTGGGTCATCAGGTTGTTTGTAATCAAATTTATCGAGATTGCCCCTTTATGATTCAATATCTAGTCTTCCCTGCTGATTTGGTTGAAATGCCTTTCCAAGACTTTGATGTTATTATTGGGATGGATTGGCTCTATAAATACCACGCAGTAGTGGATTGTAGGTCAAAGCGTGTGACTTTTAAAGATCCTACATTTTCACACATCATTGTTCAAGGTGAGAGATCACTAACATCTAATATTATTTCAGCGGTCTTTGCAAGAAAGATGATTCGTCAAGGTTGTGATGCCTATCTTGCTCATATAGTTGATACACGTTTGGAGAGTCCTAGCCTCAAGGAAATACCTACAGTGTGTAATTTTCCTGATGTCTTCCCTGAAAATCTTCCTGGGTTGCCTCCTGAAAGAGAAGTTGAATTTCCGATAGAGCTGGTTCCCAGAACTACTCCTATTTCTATAACTCCCTATAGAATGGCTCCAGCAGAATTGAGGGAGTTGAAAGTTCAGTTGAAGGAACTTCTTGAGAAGGGTTTCATCCATCCTAGTGTTTATCCTTGGGGAGTACCTGTCTTATTTGTAAAGAAGAAAGATGGCACCCTTAGGCTTTGCATTGATTATAGGCAATTGAACAAGATAACAATCAAGAACAGATATCCACTGCCTAGGATTGATGATTTATTTGACCATCTGAAGGGTGCTAACTTATTTTCAAAAATTGATTTGAGGTCTGGGTATTACCAACTGCGGTTAAAAGATCAAGATGTTCCCAAAACTGCCTTTAGAACTCGATACGGTCATTATTAATTTTTAGTGATGCCATTCGGGTTAACGAATGCTCCTGCGGTGTTCATGGATCTAATGAATCAAGTATTTAAGACTTATCTTGATCAATTTGTGATTGTCTTTATAGATGATATTCTAATATATTCCAAGAATAGTGAAGATCATGATAAACACCTCCGCACTATTTTGCAAATTTTAAAGGAGAAAGAGCTTTATGCTAAGCTTTCTAAATGTGAATTTTGTCTTAGTGAAGTGTCTTTTCTAGGACATGTTGTGTCAGCTGAAGGTATGAAGGTGCATCCTAGTAAGAATCAAGCTATTGTTGAATGGAATCCACCCAAAAGTCCCACAGAAGTAAGAAGTTTCTTAGGCTTAGCGGGATACTATAGAAGGTTTGTGAAAGACTTCTCCACTATAGCTTCTCCTTTGACTAATCTTTTGAAGAAAGAAGTCAAGTTTACTTGGGATGACAAATGCCAAGAGAGCTTTGAAACTCTCAAATCCTTGTTGACACAAGCTCCTATACTTACTCAACCAACTGAAGGAAAAGAGTATGTGATATACAGTGATGCTTCTCATCGTGGTCTCAGTTGTGTTCTCATGCAAGAAGGAAAAGTTATTTCTTATGCCTCTCAAAAATTGAAGCCACGTGAATTGAATTATCCTACTCATGATCTTGAACTTGCTGCTATTGTGTTTGCTTTGAAAATTTAGAGGCATTACTTATATGCAGAAAAGTGTAATATATTTACCGATCACAAGAGTTTAAAGTACTTGGGTACACAAAAAGAGCTGAACTTGATACAACGGAGATGGCTTGAACTCATTAAAGATTATGATTGCACAATTGACTATCATCCGGGAAAAGCCAATGTGGTTGCAAATGCCTTAAGTCGTAAATCCCTTGCAAGTTTATCTTTAAGCCCCTTTCCCTTCCTTCTTGAGTTAAGAGCCATGAATGCTTGTCTTGCACTTAATTCTGATGATTCATTTGTTGGTAATCTGAAAATCAATCCAATATTACTTGAACAGGTGAAAGAAGCACAAAAATTAGATGAGAAGCTTGCAAGATTGATCAAAGAAGTTCAAAATGGGGAAAAACATAATTTTACATTGAGAGAGGATGGTGTCCTATTTTATTAGAATCGGTTATGTGTTCCTAATAATAAAAATTTAAAGAGAGAAATTTTGAAAGAAGCACATACTTCACCATATACAATGCATCCTGGAGGCATGAAAGTGTACCAAACCATCAAAGAACACTATTGGTGGAATGGTATGAAGAAAGACATTGCGGAGTTTATTTCAAAATGTTTGATTTGTCAACAAATAAAGGCTGAACATCAAGTCCCAGTTGGTTTTCTACAACCCTTGTCGATACCAGAATGGAAATGGGAGAGGATAACTATGGACTTTGTTTCTGGATTACCTCGCACTCAAAGAAATCATGATGCAATTTGGGTTATAGTGGATAGGCTAACAAAGAGTGCGCACTTCTTGGCAATCAGGGTGGATTATTCACTTGAGCGTTTAGCAGAATTGTACATTAATGAGATTGTGAGACTACATGGCATTCCCGCTTCTATTGTATCTGACCGAGACCCAAGGTTTACATCTAGATTCTGGACAAGCTTGCAAGAAGCATTGGGCACTAGGTTGAACTTTAGTACTTCTTTCCATCCCCAGATAGACGGCCAGTCTGAAAGGGTAATACAAGTTTTGGAAGATATGCTTCGAGCATGCATTATTGAGTTTGAAGGTAGTTGGGACAAACACTTGGCTTTGATAGAATTTGCTTACAATAATAGCTACCAATCAAGTATTGGCATGCCTCCTTATGAAGCTCTATATGGAAGGAAATGTCCGACTCCTCTTTGTTGGAGTGAAGTTGGTGAAAAGAAGTTTATTGGTCCTGAGATTGTGAAACAAAAGTAAGATAAGGTAAGAATAATAAAGGATCGTCTAAAAATTTCTTCAGACAGACAAAAGTCTTATGCTGATCTTAAAAGACGTGAAATTGAGCACCAAGATGGTGATAAGGTATTTTTAAAGGTTTCTCCATGAAAGAAGATTATGAGGTTTGGCCAAAAAGGAAAACTTAGCCCTCGATTTATTGGACCATATGAGGTACTTGAGAAAGTTGGCCCAGTTGCTTATAAGTTAGCTTTGCCACCTGAGTTGGAAAAGATCCACAACGTCTTCCATGTTTCTATGCTTAGAAGATATCGCTCAGACCCGTCTCATGTTCTCCCTGTTGAATCCATCGAGGTTAATCCTGACTTGACATATGAAGAAGAACCTATCCAGATCTTGGCGTGTGAAGTAAATCAACTTAGAAAAAAGAAAATTCCCTTAGAAAAGGTACTTTGGAGAAATCATGCTGGTAAAGAAGCCACATGGGAGCGATAGGCGGACATGCGAACTCAATATCCGCATTTGTTTCGGGACTAGAATCAGGTAAATTTTGGGTTAAAATTTCTTTAAGGGGGAGAGAGTTGTAACACCCTAAGATATCTAAGCTAGCATTTGCACATCATTCGACCATTTCGTGATAAAAAAAGATTAATCTCTAATTCGCGCTCCCTAAACTTGAATTTTTGCGACATTTGGGAAGTTGCTTGCCTTAAAATAAGACGGTATTTTAGGAAATTGTATCGGGGTATTTACGTAAACTACTACAACTATATTTATCTCCAAAAAAATATTAAATACATGAGATATTTAAAGATTGGGGCAGCCAACTTTAACTTTTTGGGCATCCACCTTTTCAATTGTTATATATATATCCATGTTTGTGTGTAAAATATTACACCTCCTCTCAAATTTCGATTTCTTAAGGCTAAGGAAACCCCCTGAGCTCTCTCTCAATCTTATTACCTCACAAAATTTCCTAGAACACTTTGTTCTTTCAGCTAGAACATAAGACAAGCCCTCTCTTGTGGTAAGTGTGCAAAACTTGTATTTAGAACCTTGTGGCTGTTAGTAATATTATCATATCTTGTTGGATAGAGATCTGTTTTGATTGATCAAATATGTTTTGAAAAGAAAAAACATAGATATAAACCTCTTATGTTTATGTCAAAAGCTGGTTTTTCTGTTAAAGGTTCGAAAAAGGGAACGCAATAGAGGGGAGGTTCTGCCCAGTTTTTCCGATTTAAAAACCATCTATGTATAGCTGTTAGTATTTTGAGCATATATATTTGTACGAAATATATTTTGTTACAGTTTTTGACTCATTGTGACCCTTATACATGTACCTATAACTTTTGTGAAGACTACAAAGCTTAGTTTTACCGCTTACCTATTCTAAACTGAGTCACAACACAAGGCAGTTAGGCTGTCCAGATTTACTGTTTTGGGGATTTGGTGTGATTTGCACAAACTAGGCTCACTTTTGATATCTATATGTTTCATTTTCACCTGCTGAAATTGCTGAATATTAAATGGATATTTAATTATGTATTCAAGGTATTTATACTCTTGTACAAGCTAATGGAAATTGTTTGAAGAAGTTGACGCACTTGTTGGTCTACGATTTAAACTCGTCAAGTTGTGGTAGGACTATTTACGTGCTAAGAAGCCAAGGTTTGTGTATAAACTTGAACTTGTACCATCATTGCTTTCTGGAGTATTTTGATTATTGTCTTGAAACTTTCGTTTATTTTCTCGTGACCTTATATCGACATATTGGTATTTTGAATTATTGTGAGATATTCGTTAATTCGCCCACTTGTACGAATTGCTCGATTATTCTGCATTCTTGTTGGGACTTTATCCTTCTTGTGGCAGTGACTATGTCGCTGTATTGGCATGCCTCTTGATTTGGATCTTTGGCCATCTTGATTCTGGATTTGTGGTTCATCTTAATTATGGAAAACTATCAATTTAAGTACAAACTAGAAAGCCATTTTTAATATGGTTCTTGATTCTCTTGATTATTGGGTCTCATCCCTACTTGATACAGGGCTTCAGCCCTTCTTGATATTGCATTATGCTTTGTGTGATGGCATGACGTACATATTGGGCGAAATTTATTATTTGACATCTCGTGAGATAGTTCTATGAACTGCCATGACACTTGAACTCTGAATGTCGATTTTGATACTTTTAATATACTTGTTTACTTGTTTTTAATTTATATGTTATATTGAGCTGCGAATAATTTAGAAGGGAATTGGAGAAGTCTATGACTCCAACCCAAGCTTTATACACCACTAAGTCTTGTGCTTAGCGATAGTTGTTTTCTATCGTAGGTGACGCTCAGGAGAATAATTGAAGAGGGCCACTTGAAGTAGACTTTTTGGAGCTTTTAGAAGATCACATTTCCATATAGGCATCTATGTTTTGTAGTAATTTTGAAACTTGTACATGATCCATATGTTGCACTTATATATGTAAATTTTGGAGGCTTATTTTATCATAGTACTGTAAATTGTAAACTTAAATTTGGTATCACGTTGGCTGTTTTGAGGTGTGTAAACTCAGGTCTTATAATGTATTAAAGTTACATTTTGGTTTGTAATTTGTGAAATGGAAGAAACTAGCGTTTTCTTTAGTATTTGGAAGTTCAAAAATGATGTACAGAATGATCCCGCAGTTGTGTTTAAATGAAAAAAAAAATGAATTTCCATAAGGTAAATGCCTGATTATTTTTGAAAGGTCTGCCATCGTGAATTGAAACTCCTATATGGTCTTTACTTGGAATTATATGAATTATTAGATGTCAAAATATTATGCCTTTAACTCTTTTCGAACGGGCCTAATTCCGCCATATAAATAAATATGATTAATATGTTTTAAATGCTATAGGTATATATTTATTTTTGTTTCAAAAGTGGCATCCTTCCAAGAGAGTCGCTACACCTGTACTATTAGAAATAATTTAGATATATCCTTCATTATATTTTGGGTCCAAATATACTCTTTTCGTTATATTTTGGGTCCAAATATACTCTTGTATTACTAGAAATAATTTAAATACACCCCTAGTTATACTTTCAATCCAAATATACTCTCATTATATTTTTGGTTCAAATATACCCCTCATTATACTTTTATGCTGATTTAACCTCCTCCCTCTTTTTTTATAAAGGCGATTTACCCTTATTTTTTTACAAACGGACACGTGATGAGCTTCAAAATAAAAATAACTCATCACCAAATATAAATATTTGCGCGATTCACTTTACAAATTCACCTATTTTAAAAAAAGAAAAAAAATAACCTATTTTATTCATCTCCGGTCCACTCCCTCGATTCATACAAAAACAATACACATATTCACAATTTATACCCCTGTCATCTAAACCTTTCCTTGGCCTCACAACGAACTTTACTGGAAATATTTGAAGTTTTGATATATAAGAAAAATCATTTGATTTCCGCCATCATCTTTTGGTCTAATATCAGATGTTAAAACCTATACTTGAGATAATCAGCTAAGCAAGATTACCACATATAAATGCAGGAAAAAAATTCTTTTATCTGATAAATGAATCATTAATGGCAACGGTAAAGTATTTAGAAATAGGTGGAGAAAAGACTTTAAAGAGATTGGATTCATGAGAAATGAATCATTGAAAAAGAGAAGAAAAGAAAATAGAAGACTACAAGTAAAGAAAAGAACTTACAGTGGAGGGAGTTGAGATGGTTTAAATGGGTGAGTGTAAAAAATAAGGGTAAATCATCATAAAGTTTAATGAGAGGGTATATTTGGACCCAAAGTATATCGGGAGGGGTATATTTGAACTGAAAGTATAACGAGGGGTATATTTAAACTATTTCTAATAGTACGGGGGTATATTTGGACCCAAAATATAACGAAAAGGGTATATTTGAACCCAAAATATAACGAGGGTATATTTAAACCATTTCTAATAGTACAGAGGTATATTTGACACTTCTCTGTTTTAAAAATTATTTTTTATATATAGCTGAAAATATTTGAAAAAGATAGTAAAAAAATATAACATAACTCTCCAAATAGTAATAATAATAAATAGTTGCAAACGAGAGTGATTTTTTCTTACATTTTTGGATATAGAATTTTTTTTTTATAAAAGATGCACTATCAATATTTTATATAATTTAGGACAAAATGCTTAAGTTAAACATGAAATACTAAAGCTCCATACACATTTAAGAAATATCAATATAGATTTATTAAATAAATAAAAAAAAATACATCTCTCTTAACATGTAATTTTTAAGGAAAGCGATATTAAAGAAAAAAAAATTCATTAACTTTTCAATTTCTCTTGTATGTTTTAATTTGAAGGAATATCTATAAAAGTATTTTGTAGTTTGTAGCATTAAATTTTTTTGTATTACTTTGAGTGTCGTAATTTTTTTATTTTTATTTTTGTAATAAATGGGTTAGTCAATATAAGTTTGATTGATAAAAAATATTAAAAATAGGTTAGCCAAAATAAGTTTAATTGAGAAAAACATAATGAAGTTAATTTAACACAAGGTAAACCACAATTTGGATCATTAAAGATTTTAATCTCAAAAACTTTCAGCAAAATAAAAAGGAAAAAAGCTTTGGTACATGCATTTGTCTGAAAATAAAAATAAAATTCAAAATATACTCTAAGAATTTTTTTTTTTTTAATTTACAAAAAACTTTTATTTGATTATTTAAAATTTTGAAATATTATCGAACTATCTTACAACTAATATAATGTCACAAAAAATAATGAAAAAGCAAGAGTAGCAACAAAATAAAGAAAAAGTTATAAATATAAATTTTAATATAGTTTAGCACGGGCCAAATGTGACTAGACTATGTTACAAGTGAAAAACTTACTCCCGGTGACTTGATTCAGAGTACGAGGTGCAAATTAACTAATGTTTGCTGTGAATTCGAATATAGAAAATCTTTATTTTTTAAAAAAATAAAATATACATACTTAAAAACTACATAAAAGTACTATAAGTCACAATAATTAACAATTTATAATATTTAAAAAATATTTTAAAAAATTATGATATAAAATATATCCTTTAACTGTTCAAATAATAATTAAGATAAAAAATTAATATAAATGGACTAATTATTATGAAAATAAGATCTTTTTTAAAAAAAATTATTCGTGAAAATTTTGGAGGGAAAACAAATTTTATAACTACCATATAAGAGTAATATCTAGAGAATTTTAAAAAAATATAGAGCACAATGCAATACATTGTACCTATATAGTCATATTTTTAGTTTAACCAATATAATCAAAAAAAAAATCACAACAGTGTTTATATGTACTTATACACTTATATATGAAATGTATTTTTTTACAAAGGTGTATAATAGTGTATAAAATGTATAAAAAAATTATTAGTCAAAATTTTGAAGGAAAGAAATTTTTTATAACTACCATATAAGAGTAATGTATAGAGAATTTTTTCAAAAATATATAGCACAATGCAATACATTGTACCTATATAGTCATATTTTTAGTTTAATCAGTATAATCAAATTTTTTTCGCAACAGTGTTATATGTCCTTATACGCTTATATATGAAATGTATCTTCTTTGTACAAAGGTGTATAGTAGTGTATAAAATGTATAAACCTTATATAAATATGTATAGCAAAGTGTAAAAGTAGATACACGTCGCTAGCTACAGTGATGAACTCTTTCTGTGATTTTCAGTTATAATTTGTTCCAATCAAAATTTCACCAAACGTTTTAAAATTTTATAGACGACGTCCTTCAACAATTTCAACAAGTCTAAATAACACTTGTTACAACCGATTTGAAAACTAAGGTTTTAAAACCTTTTTCATAACTTTGGCAATAATTACTCATTTTGATTTTATTTTAAAAATATTTAAAGAGAGTCACCACTTAATTTTTAGAAAAATTAAGAAATCATTTTAAAAAGGTAATTTTAGAGAGAAAACTTTATTGAAAACCAGAGTCTAGGTAAGGGTTCAAGTTAAATTCGAAAGAAGGTGTTAGGCACTTTCGAAAATTCACAAAGTGTGATTCCCGACAGGTTTAAACTTATTTGGCTAACTTTAAAATTCTTGAGTTTATTTTATGAAAAAAAGTCTTGAAGTTTATTTGAAAAATCTTATTTAAAATGGATAGAATTTATTAAGACTTGTCCATTTATTTTATTCCAAAATGATGAATAAACTAAATGTCGAAGTTTCAATATAATTCTAACTTAACAATGTTATCCGAGTTAAGCTCTTGAATTACATGACTAACTCAATTACTAAACATTGATATTAAGATATTAATAACTATGAAAGGATACAAACGAATCCCCAAGTTATTCTATAAGCTTAGATTTGCCTATATTAAATGTTTTTGACGAGTAATAAGTACTATGAGCAAAGATGTTCACAATTTTAACAGACATCTTAATATCAAAACTCTTATGAGGATTCATCTAGTTCAAAAGGTAAGATCAACAAACGTTAGTGAGATCATTATAAATACGTAATGTAGGCACTAAATGTAAATCAGAGAAGAGAGAGAGAGAGAGAAAATAAAAGAACAATTTTTGGGCTGCCAGCCCCTATTCTACTTCTCATTTAAACTGCTGAACTTTTAAAGTCTGGGCATTTGGCCTAAATTTCATCCAAGTCTGCCCATGCTGCTTGGCATTCGAAAAGGCCTGGAATTTCTCTTGTAAAGCTTCTCTAGCTGGAAAAAGATGTGGTCTGACTCGAGGACGAGATTATGCAAAGGAATTGGGAGTCCAATTGAACTCGTACTTTTGTGGAGCAGCGAACTTGGGATGACGAGCTTCAACCGGAATCCTCCACCACACTGACGGAATCCGGATTGATTTCGACGGAATCGAAAAGATTTTTTTAGTGTGTTTTCACCTCTGCAACTCTTGGTTCTTATGAGCCAGAGATTGATTCTCCAAAAGACTCAAAGAATTTTCTAAAAGCCAGCTCTTGACAATGAGCAAAGATGGCCAATTTATAGGAGAAATTTAGGCAAAAGAGGGGGGAAATCAGATGGGTCTTCTTGGAATTTCACATGGGAATTAGAATTTTGAATTCAAAATCCTTGAAGAAAAAGGAATTAAGGCCACGTAATGTACAGATTCAGTACAAAATTGATGGACCAAGAGGAAAAACCCGAGATTTTCAGGATTGAAGGACACCTAGGCCTTCTAGAAACTTCTGGGTTCCGCCAGCGCACAAAATTGTACTAGTTTGAGAGGAGACGAGGGACTTTGATGGAGAAGACGTCGTGGTTGACGGAGTTAACGATTTGAGCATCGTTTGGAATTGTTGTTACTGTGTTTTGGAGCTGCTCGCTGGGTTTGTTTGGTTTCTCTGTGAGAGAGGAATGAGGAGTGAAGCAGCGTGAGTTGTGCGCGTAGAAAGGACAAAGTGCGTTCTTTCTAGAGGATATCGGAGAGAGTGAGAGCGTGTATATTTGTGTGTATGAGTGTATTGTATTTTGTGTATGCTGAGGGGATATATGGGAATTTGGGCCGGGTCACAGTTTTGTTGTTGGGATGAATTGGTCCAAACTTATGGGCTCAAAAGGATTAAAATTAGCCGAATAAATTAGCTGAAGATTGTAGCCACAATTGTATTTATGAAATGACCAGAAAAAACTGTAGTGGTAGCCGAATTGTGTTTCAATTGTGACTGAAAGACTCAAATAGCTTGAAATTGGCCACTTTGAAAATATAGATTTGAGATAATTTATTTAGCTAATTAACTAATCAAGCTTCTTAACTCAACTGAGTAAATAATTACTTCATAAAAATAGACAAATATTAATTAGACTATAACTTAATTGATTTTGATAAACTGAAACACTAACTCAATTAAATACTTATTTTATTATAAAAATATGATTTTCCAAATAAATATTGGAATTATGTATAGCATATATATTATAGGATATAAAATACTTCTTTTATTGCAAAAATGACAGAATTGCCTTGAAAATATTTTAATTTTATAAAATAATTATTTCAAATTGTTAAAATTGAAGAAGATCAAATAATTAACTAAAATTGTGAAGGGCCAAAATTGAGTGTCAACAACTGCCCCTCCTTTTTAGTAGGATGGATGTAAAGAACCCTGGGCAAAGGGAGTTGACGATCCCAATTTTGTCTGACCACAAATTCATCTCTTGAAAGCGATTGATTTTCGCACGAATTTTAAGTAATCATGGCTAGACCCCGATATCGAGTTTCAAACATATCTCAGGTTACATGAGAATTCAGGCCTTTTGTAGTTCAAGACACTTGATCTTGCGTACGATTTTCAAAGAATTCAAAAGTTATCTCGATTTCTGATTATGGAGAGACCAAAGAGCTTGTGAATGGGATTGGGGGAGTTTGGAGTACATACAAGTTTTAAATATGGAGCTCGCCTACATATCCCAAGATTCAGGGAATCAGGCTGCTTGTAGTTTGACTCAATCGATTGAAAAGGTGATATTTATGCTAAGACAACTTTTGGCTCAGGATGAGTGAAAAATGAATCGAGTTATAGAAAGAGGCTTGCAACCTCTCAACCAATAATGTGGAGTTCTTCACGTCCATAGGTAAGAACTTACTCGGACATAATTTCTAAAGCTCTAGGTGTACTGTCACCCGGATTTGAAAAAGTGATGGATATTGCTTTCAGTGTGAGTCAAAATTACCCTGGAAGAGAAACTGAAAACTAAAATTTGATAAAAATAAAAGGAATAACCCACATGCCTTCTCACATGGGTGTGGTTTGATTGTGGTGGAAGCGAATCCTTAACTCGCGTTCGAAGAGTTTGATATTCCTCTTCAGACTATGTCTCAGTTCGCTGCTAAGAAAAAGTTCCACATTATGCTGCGTCTATTTTGACATCGTCCGCACCTGTGGCTTGTGTATGCTGCAAAATCTGAGATAAACAATCAGTAGAAAATGTAATACAATTGCAATTATGGTGGTACCATCTTCGTGGTGCTTTATCTGATTTATAACGTTCTTTGTAACATCTTGAAAGAAACGGTCCTGCCTGTGTAGATATGTGATCGTCTCTTTTACAATTTTTGTAGATTCACGGAGTCACATTGACGCTCATGTCAATATGTGGAGTCACTTTGACTCCTTGATACCGATAAACAAGTGGAGTCACTTGAACGCTGATAAATGATGTGCCGGTGTTCTACGACACATTTGACTCCTTTAACTAAGAATAAACGTGAGTTTTCAAGCAACCGTTGTTGTTTTTAATGGTATATATGTTTAACTTGCAGGAAATTGGACAAAGATAGATTAGATGGAAATTTGCACTGAAATGAGACTCACTGTTATGTGTGATGACTCACCTGATGAGTCGTCACAGTCTTGGAGGATCGTCAGGTTGAGCCACCAAGTAAGGCAGTCAAAAGGGAGCTATTGGATAAGGCTGACGAGTCATCAAAGCCATGATGAGTCATTAACCCAACCCATCAAGCCATAAAACAACTGAAGAGATCACTGGTTTAGAGTGACGACTCACTTGATGAGTCGTCACCAACCTGATGAGTCACCAGGCAAGTCGTCAAGCAGAAAGGGCTAGTATTACTAGTTACTTGTGATGACTTACCTGACGAGTCATCACAAGGTTGATGAATCACCAAGTCAAGACGTTAAGTTGAAAGCGGGATTCCGAATTCTATTTTAGGATGTTATTTTCCTGGACAAGTATAAATACCCAGTGTTAGGGCTAAATTCATTATTCGATACTTGATATTTTCTCTTTAGTTTTGAATGAGTTATAATGCTTGAAACAAAAACATACGTTACTTCTTCAATTTATTGGTTGTGGAGAATTATTTTGCTCATTGTTTTTGGATAATTGAAGTGTTCTTCATTCTAGTTGTAAGAATCCTTCCTTTATTATGAATATAATGACCTTCTTTTCTTCTATAAACATGAGTGGCTAATCTTCTACAACTAGGATTGTGGGATCCATGGTAAAGTAACAATCTAGGTTATGTGTGATGTTGGGTTCGTCTTATATTCATTATACATTGTAATCTCGCATTTTTACTATTTTCTAATAGTTGCAAACATTAGAACAAGCTCGGTTTGATTTGCTTTAATCAAGAAATTAAAATCGGGTAAAAAAGATTAACAATAAAGATTCGGGGCATTTAATCCCTGTCTAATGATTGACACTTTAGCGAGGTTAATCTACTTGGAGTATTAATTGGGTTTTGTATTGCATCTTTTCAAGTTTGAAAGAATTGAAAAGAAAAGCGTCTACTTGGTTGAGAAACGATTAGACTTAAGAATGAATTCAATTACTTCGTGTTATGCATATGAGATGAATCTATTTGAACTCTAACCCAAGGTTGTTTACGAAGCCATGGTGAACACATCCCTAGTTCATCTCTAATATTGATTTTTTTTGGTAAATAAATGAATTTTATTTCACCAGAGTAATAGATACAAAACCAGACAGAGCCGACCAACTGTCTCTCAATCACCTAGAACAAAGTTAAGAAAGAATCACACTAACAGGCCTATGGAGTCGCATCTTGGAACTAAAAAAAACATAGTCAAATCCAGTAAAGCATAGTAGACTAACAAACATTCTAAGGAAACCTATCTAGTTGCTGAAGATGTGCAGTCTATTTCCTCTGTGTGCTACCTCTGATATGGATATGAATAGCAATCTCTTTGCAAACTCTATCAACTTGGTAATGGCCTTGTTGGAAGCGAATCAAATTCCTCTCCCTCCACATGGTAGTGATTACCATGGCAAAGACACTGCTGATGATGCCTCCTATTATAGATTTGCCCTTTGTCCAATTTAGTACCCACTTCACTTCATGTTTCCAGCAACCAGTAGTCCTAAACCCAAGCCATACCAACATTCTTGTCCATAGAACCTTGGTGATAATACAGTCAAAGAAAAAGTGATCATGTGTCTCCACAACACTCTTATAGAAAACACAAGTAGAGTCTACTTGTAGACCAAACTTTGCTAATCGATCAACAGTAGCTAACCTCATCAACATAGCAAGCCATAGGATGAAGTTGTGTCTGGGATGAATGCTAGCCTGCAGAGTAATGCTCTTCCATGGTACTTTAGAGAGTTGAGGAAGCATTATCGTATACAGTTTCTTGATGGAGAATTTAGTACCAATTTGCAGCATATTCAATCTCTCAACTAGGTTACCTTGGAGTCCAGGAGCCCTCAAGATTATTCCCTAGACTCTAATATTTTTCGAACCACCCAAGTTGCATTTTTTGGAATGGTGCATTCCTCAGATGTATCATCTTTCATATAGTAAATGTGTACCATTTTATCCACATACAATCCTTCTTTGTAGCTAAATCCCAGAGTTGTTTTGCCACAGCAGCCCTATTCCAGTTACAGATATTCAGTACATTTAGAACCCCCACTACCTTTGGCAAACATATCTTCTCCCAGGAGACCAAAGCTCTTTTTGAAGGACCTGTAGAGCCTGTCCATAAGAAAATCCTTCAATGACTATTTATAAGCTTCATTACTCTCTTAGGAAGAATAAAGATCTGAGTCCAATATGTTTGAATACCAAATACAATAGACTTGATCAGTTAGAGCCTTCCAGAATAAGCTAACAGTTTAGCTGACCAGCACTTCATTCTTTCTAATATCTTATCCACCAGCGGCAAGCACTGATCTACTGTAAGTTTCTTAGAGGACAATGGTACACCAAGGTACATGAAGTTAAGTTGACCCTTCCTATATCTCAGAGTCTGAAGTAGTTGTTGTTTGACAGTGTCCTTAACCCTAGAAATGATAATAGAGCTTTTGTCGACATTTACCTGTAAACCAGAAGCTACTGAGAACTTGTTAAAAGCTTACTGTAGAAGTGCAATAGATGTACTATCAGCTTTACAGAACATCAGGAGGTCATCAGCAAAGCAGATGTGTACTAAGCTATGTTTTTTACATCTGGGATGAAACTGAAATTTGGGATCCAATGTAAGCAAATTGAGCTCCCTGTAGAGGTACTCCATAGCAATGACAAAAATATAAGGGGACATAGGGTCACCCTGCCTAATACCCATCTTCCCATTAAATGGTTTGGTTAAGCCATCATTAAGGACAAGGGAGTAGGAGACAGATGTGACGTACTCTATGACCCAATCAACAAACTTCTGAGGGAAGCCCAACTCAGCAAGCATACTCTTGAGAAAGCACCACTCAACAGAATCATAGGCTTTCCTAAGGTCAACTTTCAATACACATCTTAGGGAAAGCCCTTTTCTAGTGTACCACTTCAGTAGCTCGTGACTGAATAAAACATTATCAATAATAGTCCTCTTCTCTATAAATGCTGACTAACAGGGGCTAATAATAGTATTCATCATATTTTTCATCCTTCTAGTCAACACTTTAGTAACAATCTTATAGACAGTGTTACACAAGCTATAGGTCTAAAATCTTTAACTAGAGTAGGAGCTGGTACTTTAGGTACAAGTGTGACTACAATACAACTGAATGATTTGAGTAGCTTACCAGAGTAAAAGAACTCCTTTACTGCCAAGAAAACATCTATCTTGACAGTATTCTAGTTGCAAGTATAAAACTCAATAGGAAAGCCATCCACCCCTGGTGCTTTCTCCTTTGGCATATCCATAACAACAGATTCAATTTCCTTGTTAGTAACATCCTGAATAAGAGCAACCTTTTATTGATATGATAGGTAGGGGCCTTGCCTTATAACCTCTGAGTTTAGACAGGGCAGCTTATCAGCTGCTGAACCTAGCAAGTTAGTGAAGAAAGACAGGAACTCCTGTTCCACAAGGATAAGGTCTGTTAGCTTCACACCTTGAGTATCATAAATAGATGTGATGGCATTCTTAGAAGCTCTTATCTTGCATTGAGCATGAAAATACTTTGAGTTAGAGTCTCCACACTTGATCCAGGTAGCTTTGGACTTTTGTCTCAGTTCCTTCTCCTCTACTAAGCTCCATTTGTGCAGGTTATGAATGTGAGTGTGCTCTTCCTCAATCAGTTGCAGGTTCAAGGGGTCACTTGCTAACTTGTCTTGCAAAATCTCAAGCTTTTGTTTGGTAAGTTGCAAATATTGTGCATAAGAACCTAAATGAGAGTTAAGTCCTTTAATATTTCCCTTCAGTGCCTTAAGTTTTTGGTTCAGCTGAATCATCCTAGACCCTGCACAAGGCTGAGCCCAGGTGCTAGTAACAATTCCTGGAAACTTCTCATGATGTAGAAGAAAACTGAACAACTTAAAGGGCTTAGGCCTATTCTGTACTGTAGGTATTCATTCTAACAACACCAGGGAGTGATCAAAAATCCCAGGTGGCAAGTAGTCAGCCTCTACCAAACCATAATCCTGCAGCCAATGGTAATCCCCAAGAGCCCAGTCAATCCTTGAATATACCCTATGGGCTTGTTCCTGTTTGTTACAAAAGGAATAAAAACAATCTTTTAATCTCAGAGTGGTCAGTTGCAGTGTGTCCAAACAGTCCCTAAAATCTTGAGTTTCAGCAGGAGTCACAGGGGAGCCAAGTCTATCAGCCACACCAAAAACAGAGTTGAAATCACCACTCAAAAGCCAAGGCTCCTGGATAGCATCCCTCAATCCCACCAATGCAACCCATAATGTTGTCCTCCCAGCAATCGTGTTCTTTGCATATATGAAGGTAACATAAGCCTGAAAAGTACCTAAGGAGTTCGTAACATAGCAATGCAAGAACTGTTCATGAGTAACTAGTACATGCACCTGTATAGTGGACCTCCATAGTAGCCAAATCCGTCCATTTGAAGCTGCGGAATAATTTTGACAAGATTTCCAATGTTGTGCAACCTTAGCTAATATGGGCGGGGCTTTATGTGCTTTAATTCTGGTTTCTAGGCATCCCATTAAATCTATCTTATTCTTTTAAAGAAAGAGCTTGAGCTCCTTCTACTTGAGGGTTTGGTTCAGTCCCCTCACATTCCAGGTGGAGACTATCATAATATGTTTGGAGCTTCACCAGGATCACCTGGTATTCCACCCATAGGTGCCATATTCACCAATGGAGAAAATTGGCTTACTCCTCCGAATGTACTAGTACCCTCTTGCAATTGTTTCCTTATACTTTCGACAACAGTTGACTGATTAGCATGCACTAGGGCTACTGGTTCATCTTTCTTTTTAGCAAGTTCAAGGTATTCGTCCTTTGCTAGCCAGTCCTGCCTCATAGGTTTCCGCCGTTGTCTATTCCTTCATTTTCTTCGTGGAGGCTCATGAAACTCTTCCTCTTGGGTCTTGGCCTGCCCCTTGGTCTTACATACCTCAGATTGATGCCCAAACCTGAGACAATGACCAAAGAATGTGGGTCTCCAATCATGGTCAACAGGCTGATGGAAGACACCGATGGGAGTTACCATTTCAATCGATTCAATTAGTGGCTGAGATACATCCACTTTGATACACACCCTAGCATATGAAATGCGTTCCATACTAGCAGTGTATTGGTCTGTATGCAACGGCCGCCCTATTCCACTCACAATTTTGCTCAAGGCCTCACAGGACCAGTAGCCCACCGGTAAACTTGGAAGCGTAATCCACAAAGGGATGGTGGTGATACAATGAGGATCAAATTCAAAGTCAATTACCCAAGGTTGGACGATAAAGGGCTTGTTATGGAATGCATATGGACCATTTTGCAGCACCCTAGCTCGGTCTTCAGCTGAATCAAAATGGAAGATAGAGTAACCAGCATCATGGCATAGTCTCATAGCGCTTGACCCTAGCTACATAGTTCTCCATGGATTTTAAATAAGGCGTATCACCAACAACGAACCCAATTAAAGCATTCTGCCAGTAATTTGTTTGTTCCTTGCAATCATCCTCATTAATACTAACATACACCTTACCATCCTTTGCAGTCGGCAAAATGTATGAGAGGGTTTTACCCATCCCCTCTGATCGATTATCCCCAAATTCTTTCTTCAAAGAAAGTGGAGCAACTTGAGCTACCTCAGAAAATTGCAACCTCCTATTTGGTCAAGAGGACCCAAAGGTCCTGAGATGCATTGATGAAGGTGAATCAGAGTCCAAACCCGAGTCCTCAACCTCCTCTGGTATGGATCGAAACCGGGGAGGGAGGAAACTACCAAAGGTTAGCGACGGAAGCGAGCAGCTAATACCATCATGTGGAGTGACCATCTTCACTGGCGAACCAGTGGATTTGCCTTTGGAAGTCATGGAATTTACTAGAGGAACACGTTAGCAGTCCTGCGAAAGTGCACCGAGAGCATTTTCCAGACTAAGCCAAGGAGCAAGAGTTTTAATATTGTTTTTTATTCAATGAAATTGTTCATTTTTTGTAAATTAGTCAAAGACAAAGCAAGTTTGAATATTATAAACACGCCCCATTTTTTGCAAATAATAGACTAGTAGTCATTTAAATTACTAACGACTTAATTCTCACCATATTCCCTATGGGATTTGACCCCAATCTTTGTTGGGTTTTATATTTGACAACGACCTCTTATACTTCTTAAGTGAGGTGTAATTTGGGCGTATCAAATTTTGGCACCATTGCAGGGGAATACAGTTGTCTATTAAGTACGGTGTGTTTACTTGACTCTTAGTCATATTTCCTAATTTTGCTTTTATTTGTTGTTTCTGATTTTTACAGGATACAGCTTTGTGCATGCCAAATACCCGATGCTCAGGTGAACCAATATTACCTTACGATCCCAAGCTTGCAAAAACTCTAAGGCAAAACATGAATGCATAATAGCGCGAGGAAGAAAGGCTTGCTGCAACCCAGCAGCACCTAAATAATGATGATATTGAGGTTGATGATGCATTAGGTGATGATGTTGCGGCGGATAATGTTGACAATATTTCCCCTGCCGATCAAAGGCTGTAACAGAGGGGTAAAGGTCGACAACAACCAAGGCAGTTTGCTTTGGATGATGATGAGGATCTTGACTTGGATGGAGTTGGTGCTACGAGTGCCATTATTCTTCCCCCATTAGCGCCTGGCTCTAAGTTTAATATCACCAGCACGATGATTTAATTGTTGAATCTGAAGGGGCTATTTAGAGGAGTGGATGGTGACAAACCCAACAAGCACCTGATGAACTTTGTGGGAATCTACAAATCCTTTGAGCTTCCAAGAGTGAGTCAGACGGCTATCAGGCTTAGGTTATTCCCGTTGTCTCTGTCTGATGAGGCAGCGCTATGGTTGATTGAATTAACTCTGAATTCTATAACAAACTGGGGTGAGTTGAAAGGAGCTTTTCTAGAAAGGTTCTTTCCTTCCTCCAGAATGTTACAGTTGAGGGATGAGATTAGAAACTTCAGGCAGCAACCGCATGAAGCATTGCATAAAACCTGGTTGTGATTCAAGAAGAAGTTGACTTGGTGCCTGAACCACCAGTTGAGAGAAGAATTATTGATGCAGACATTCTACAGATTGCTGAATTCGTCTACCAAGCCGACACTTGATAATGTTGCAGGTGGAGCATTCATGGGCTCACTTTTATTGAGGCCACTACTATCTTGGACCGGCTTACCAAGACAAACAGAGCTTGGCATACCCAGGATTCAGAGGTGGCTGGCAGTACTTATGTTATTGGTATGTCAGCTGAGCAGCGCAAAAAAGAGAAAGAGCGGGACCAAGACATGGCCCATTTGAAAACACAGATGGACCTGCTGACGAAGCATTTGTTGGCAGGAGGAATTGAGAAAGTGAAAGGTGTGGGTTCCCAAGGTAGAGAAGTTGAGTTAGATTCCAATGAGGAAGTAAATTATTTAGGGGGTTTTCAGGCCAATGTCCAAGGAAACCAAGGTCGGAACTACCAGAAGGATAACTATTATGAGAAGACTGGCTATAGGGAGCGAGATCAAGGAAACTAGAAAAGTAAAGCTGATAGAGATGGGTTGTATGTACTACCTGGGAATTGTTACAAAGCTAACAATAAGACGGGGACTTTGAGTGTGGAAGAAATGTAAGCTAAAGTGTTATCAAAGGTATAATCGACTCACTCGGGGGTGAAGGAGATAAAATGTGAGCTGTCATCCATGGGTCAGTTGGTGGAGTCATATTCCACCTCGATTAAGCAGTTAGAGCAGCAGATGGGACAACTTTCAGCAGATCTATATCAAATAAAGAGTGGTACTTTGCCAAGAGACACCATACAAAACCCAAGGAATGATGGGAGTTGCATGGCAATCACTACAAGGAGTGGCAAAATTTTTCTGAAATCACATCCAGTAATTTAGACTCAAACGGGTGATATTGCTGATGATAATGAGTTAGTAGATGATGAGAATGAGGTTGATGAGAGTGTGGGTGTACCTGCTAAAAAACCCACCATGGTGGAGGATACTACGCAAGTGCTTAAGGGGAAAAGCAAGGAAGTTGAAAAACTTTCAACTCAAATACCCAAGCTTCCTCCTCCATTCCCTCACAGGCTCGAAAAGAAGGTAGAAGATGAAAAGTTCCATAAATTCATATCTATGCTCAAGCAAATATCAGTGAATATCCATTTGGTGGATGCTCTTAAGCAAATGCCCAGATATGCCAAGTTCATGAAGGACTTGATCACTAAAAAGAAATCGGTGAGTTTTGAGCCAGAAGATAACCTTCACCACTGTAGTGCAATCTCGTAGAGGTTATTTGTCCAAAATAAAGAGGATTCAAGTGCCTTTACTATCCCCTGCACTATCAGGGAGTTCAACTTTGCAAAGGCACTCTGTGATTTGGGAGCTAGCATTAATTTTATGCCGCTAGATATCTATCGGCAGTTGGGCTTGGGAACCCCCAAACTGACTACCATGAGGCTACTGATGGATGACAAATCAGTAAAGAGACCAGTGAGTATTTTGTATGACGTTCTAGTGAAGGTTGGAAATATTTTTCCAGCAGACTTGTAATCTTGGATTGCAAAATAGATTTTAAAGTGCCCATAATTTTGGGGTGACCCTTTTTAGTGACGAGTAGAGTACTGGTTGATATGGAGAGCAATGAACTGACTTTCAGGCTGAATGATGATATAGTCAAGTTCAATGTTTGCAAGTCTATGAAGCAGCTGAGATACATGATTGTCATCTCGGTTATTGATGTGATCGTTGATTCTGAAGTGGAGGTACCAATTGAGGAGAGGTTTGCTGTGGAGATGTTGGCTGCAGTAATGATGAACTTCGATGGTGATGACATCGAAGACTATGAGGAGATAGTGAATGCTTTGGTAGGAATGGGTTCTTATTCCTATACTCCAAAGAAGATAGACCTGGACCTGAAAAACAAATCAATGCCTCCAGCTAAGCCTTCGATTGAAGAGGCACCTGTGTTAGAATTGAAAGAACAGTCGAGCCATCTCAGATATGTATTTTTGGGCAATAATAACACATTGCCCCTGATTATTACTGCAGATCTTGTGGAGTGGCAGGTAGAGGCTTTGTTGTCTATATTGTGGAGGTATAAAAGAGCTATTGGATGGACTATTGCAGATGTCATCGGGATTCCACCATGTATTTGCACTCATAAAATACAGCTGGAGGACGGGTGTACTCCTACCACTGAACATCGGCGAAGGTTGAATCCACCGATGTAAGAAGTGGTAAAGAAGGAAATAATTAAGTAGCTTGACGCAGGAGTGGTGTACCCAATTTCAGACAGTAAATGGGTAAGCCCAGTTCAATGTGTCCCTAAAAAGGGCAGGATGACTGTAGTGGAAAATGAGAAGAATGAGTTGATTCCATTAAGACCAGTCACTAGATGGCGGGTCTGTATGGATTACCGAAAGTTGAACTCTTGGATGCTGCGGGATCACTTCCCTATGCCCTTTATGGATCAAATGTTTGATAGATTGGCTGGGAGAGCATGGTATTGGTTTTTGGATAGGTATTCGGGTTACAACCAAATATCCATCTCACCAGAGGATCAGGAGAAAACCACCTTCACATGCCTGTATAGTACTTTTGCCTTTAGGCACATGCCTTTTGGCTTGTGTAATACTCCAGCAATGTTCTAGAGATGTATGATGTCCATCTTCTCTGATATGGTAGAGGATACATTGGAAGTCTTTATGGATGATTTTTATGTGGTGGGTGATGCTTTCAAAGATTGCTTGGCTAATTTGAGTCAAGCTTTGCAAAGATGCGAAGAAGCAAATCATGTTCTCAATTGGGAGAAATGTCACTTTATGGTGAAAGAAGGTGTAACACCCTAGAATTCGATTCAGCTTTTAAACTTAAAATCTTTGAATTTTTTTAACTTTCCAGGAATTACGAGTCTAAACCATGGACCGTGGTTGGAACCATGAGACGTGGAATGAACTCATGGTTTAAGTCTGCAGGATCAGTCTCTGGTCTGAGAACCACGAGTGGATTCGTCGAACCATAGATCATTCTATGGACTGTCCTATTGACTCGTGGAATCAAACTTGAGAACTAATTGTTTCCTCAATAACCACGAGTGGGTTCTACAGACCGTAGTTCATTCTACGGACCGTACTGTTCACTCGTGGAACTTGATCTGAGGTTTTCCTATTTCTCCAGGAACCACGAATTGGTCTACGGACCATAGTTTGAACTATGGTCTATCTTATTGACTCATAGAACACCTTCTACAGTTGATCATTTGGGTCAGGAACCACGAGTTGTGGTTCAGTCTACGGCTCATGGATTGCACCCGTGATTCCTAAAGCTGAGATTTTTAATAGCTTTTCTTTAATTAAATTGCAGGGGTATTTCTATAATTACCCACCCTTTTAACTCTTAAGTGAGGTCATTTTAATCATTTTTAGTAGGGTTTTATTTCCTAATACCTAAACTCTTCTCATTTTAAGCAATTCTATTCTAAAAGGAGAAAGAACTCCTTCAAGATCCAAGTCTTAAGCTCCAAGTTCAAGCCTCTATTTCTTTTCATCTTAGATCAAGCAAGCTTCAATAAGGTATGTAGGTATTCAATAAGGGATTCCCGTCACCCTTATGCCCAAACCCCATGATTTTTCTTTGATTTATGAATTTGTGAAATTAAGGTTCTTCCCAAATTGGGAAAAACTTATGGGTTCAGTTTTAAAGCATCAATTCATGATTTCTCATTATTTATCTATGATTTATTTGAGGTTCCTTAATTGATTTCAAAAGCCCATGCATTAAAGATGATTTCTAGCATGATTCTATTGAATTGCATGATTTCAAGTGAAAATTGACATGTTTAGATGACATGGCCTTATGTATTTATGAAAGTGCATGCCTAATTCTTCAAGTTATAAATTTAGAAAGAAAAGTATGTTTTGAATTATGGCTATGCTAAGTTTAAGGATTTTGAAGTATGAATTGCACGACATTAGATATGTCCCTATGTTTTATGAAAAGGTTGAGCATCTAGATATGTCTACCTAAGCTATGTGAATTGCATGGTAATAGATATACCCTTATGCTTTTCAAACAGATTTGGCATCAGGTATGCCCTAGTATTATATGAGCTATATGTATGCTTTTGGGAGTAGTATTTAGCACCGAGTTGGATGGGGTGAGAGTACCCTTAGTCCTAGAACTACGTGCCCCCATAGGTTCATAAGTCCCCTCTGTTGGGCATTATAATTAGTGATCACGCCATAGCTATGCCTTTATACCCTGGCAGGGTATATTGGGTCCTCTCGATAGGGAGGATACATAGGATTCCATGTAGCTCATATGGTCTATGTCGATTAAGAGAACCTCTCACAGAAATAGTTTCAGCTTTTAAAATGTATTTGACTCTTGCTCAGATTTCATACTTACTACTTATGATTATATTCTTAACCTATGATATTGCGTTGAGTCATTTACATTATAGTTTTACTTTTTTAGCATGATATCAATTTCTATAGCATACCTAGCATATTTACTTATGATTTTGCGTATCTAACATACTCAGTACATCTTATAGTACTGATGCACATCTTGCGCTGTATCCTCTTAATGATGCAGATTCAGGCTCTCTCTCCCAGGCTCGTGGCTAGATGACGCCGGATATCCAGATAGTGGTTGGTGAGTCCTCATCCTTCGAGGATTAGTATCATTCTAGATATTTTTTTTTATCTTTCTTTCAGATTCTCGAGTTAGTTGGGGTCTTGTCCCATCAAATCTTATGATAGTTTAGAGGCTTCAGACATAGCTAGACTTGTATTCCGTGTTTGGATTTGGCACTTCTTAGACTTTGTTCTTATTTAGTTATGGTTTCCTATCTTCACTTAGTATGCTTCCTCTATATTTTCTTATGATTGTCTGAGTATGTTATAACCAAGGATTAACTTGGGGCACTTGTGATCCTGGGTCTCGTGTTACGCCTAGGGGGTAGCCTCGGGGTGTGACAGAAGGTATTGTGTTGGGGAATAAGATAACCGTGAGAGGTATTGAAGTGGATAGAGCCAAGATTGAAGTGATTGAGAAACTACCCCCACCCATCTCAGTAATGGGTGTCAGGAGTTTCCTTGGTCATGCAGGGTTCTATAGAAGATTTATCAAGGACTTATCCAAGATTGCCAACCCATTATGTAAGCTGGTGGAGAAGAAAGCAAAATTTGTGTTTGATGGTGATTTCTTGAAGGCTTTTGAATGCCTAAAGAAGAAGTTGGTGGCCGCACCCATTATAGTTGCCCCGGATTGGTCCAAACCATTCGAGGTAATGTGTGATGCAAGTGGTGTTCCACTTGGAGCTGTTTTGGGTCAGAAAAGAGATAAGCTTTTTCACCCCATTTACTATGCTAGCAAGGCATTGAATGGGGCGCAAAATAATTACATGGTTACTGAACAAAAGTTGCTGGCGGTTGTATATGCCTTTGAAAAATTTAGGGCATACCTACTTGGTATGAGAGTTATGGTGCACACCAACCATGCCGCATTGAGGTATCTCATGGCAAAAAAAGATGCCAAACCTCGATTGATCAGATGGGTATTGTTATTGCAGGAAATTGACTTTAAAGTCAAAGACCATAAGGGCTGTGAAAACTAGGTGGCTGACCATCTTTCCAGGCTAGAGAATGAAAGAAAAGTGGTAGATGAGCTGGAAATCAACGATTCATTTTCGGTTGAGCATGTATTTGCCGCTTCACTTGATCTTGTGCCATGGTATGCTAATTTTGCCAATTACTTGGTCAGTGATGTACTGCTGGAAGAGCTAAACTTCCACCAGAGGAAGAAATTCCTTCATAATGCAAGCAAGTATTTTTAGGATGAGCCTTATCTATTCCATTGTGTACTTATAACATAATTAGAAGATGTGTACCGGAAGTGGAGATGATGAGCATTTTGCAAGCCTGTCATTCTTCCCCAGTTGGTGGGCATCATGCAGGTGATCGCACCACTATAAAGATCATACAATGTGGGTATTACTGGCCCACGATTCATAAAGATGCCCATGACTTGGTCAAATCTTGTGACCAGTGCCAAAGACAAGGAGTTATACCTAGAAGGCAAGAGTTGTCAATGTCCACGATCCTGGAGGTTGAGTTGTTTGATATTTATGGCATCGATTTCATGGGACCATTTTAAAGCTCTTATGGTAATAAGTACATCTTGGTAGTGGTTGATTATGTGTTGAAGTGGGTTGAGGCTATAGCTTTGGCTGATAATGAAGGGAAAAGTGTGGTTGTGTTCTTAAAGAGAAAAATCTTCTCTCGATTTGGCACTCCTCGCACAATCATAAGCGATGGAGGGTCACACTTTTGCAACAAGGTGTTCCATGCTACTTTTGCTAAGTATGGTGTAAAATATTACAAAGTGTCCACTACATACCATACGCAAACCAGCGGACAAGTAGAAGTGTCTAACTATGAGATCAAGGCGATATTAGCGAAGTCAGTGAATGCCAATCAGAAGGATTGGGCACAAAAGCTTGATGATGCAATTTAGGTGTACCAAATAGTGTTCAAAATGCCAATAGGTATGTTTTCTTATCAATTGTTTCTTGGGAAAGCTTGTCACCTGCCTGTCGAACTTAAGCATAAGGCCCTTTGGGTGCACAAGAGGCTGAATCTTAGCTGGAATGATGCTTCTGTAATGACCGAGTCCGTCGTTATGGATAGTCCAATCGTGCCAAGTTTTAGAGTTAGAAAACTCCGGGTTTGGGAGTTTGAAATTCTGGGCTAGGCTAGCCTTGACTGGTTTTTGAGCGAGGTAGAGTCTAGGAAAATCCAGGTATGGATTGGTCTAGGTGTCTTGGGTTAAGATAGTTTTCTGTGTAGCCAAGACATAGAGGAGTTCGGGGGACTTTTCGAAATAGAATTTGGGTAAGTAGAACTCCCAAAATTGCGTTTGACGTGAAAGGGTTGCTTCAGGTCGTCGGGAGAAGAAAGTGTGTTGTGAAATGGCCAAAACTAGCAGATTTCTTGACATTTTATCCGTGACAAGTGCGACCACGCGCGATAGCGGCCACCGCTATAGCAGTGGAAATTACCACTCTAGCGGCGGTAAAAGGGCAGTCAACCTGCTTAAGACCGTTATAGCGGCAACCGACCGCTATTGCGGGACCACTATAGCAGAGCGAAGACTGCTATAGCGGGCCGACAGAATTTTTAATGCAGAAAACATTCCCCAAAACATCATTTTTTCACAAGTTCATTTTGGGAGAAGGACTAGGTGATTCCCGGTGTTTTTCTTCCTTTTTTCGTAAAAATTCTTCCCTAAGGTAAGGTTTTCATTCACCAAACTTTGTATTACGTTTCCTATGCGGTAGAATTGCTAGGAGGGAAATTGGGGAAAGATTGAAATAACCTAGGAATTGGAGAATTCGAGGAAGGAAGGGGATTACAAGCATGTGTGTTCTTGGGTATTGATAAAAGTATGTTAAAATGATCCTAGGTTGTTAAATTCTCTATTTTTATCCATAAAAATGATAGAACTAGGAGAATTAACGGTGGAAAGCCTGGGAAAAGGGTGGGATGATCATGGGTGGCCTGGGGTTTGGGGATTTGGTATAATCTGGGTAATGTGCAGGCCTTGTGTGTTAATTTTAAGTACTGTGTGGTATTTTTAGACCAAGAACGAGAAAGGAATTCCAGTAAAAAGGATGCGAAACCATGGATTTGGGCCTGCAGGACCGCCAGGAATGCCTCCATGGAGCCAGAACCGCACGTTTGCAGCTGATTGGCACCCAGGTAGGCTAGGTTTTCATGAGTAGTTAGACTTGTTTACTTTCCGTACTTGTTTAGGCCTCCAGGCACGGAGTCTGGCGGAGTCGAGATTGGTGGTGTTGTTTCTAGGATGTACGGAATGGCTGGTCTTGTGAATGATATTATGTGTTCAACTTATTTCACATTGTCGTGATAAAATGATGGGTTGAGGGACTAGTGTGTCGGGAAGGTTCGGGGAACCAGGGAAGTGCTTGGGAGCATGGAAAACGGGAATAGGAAGCTCCTAGGTGGGGTTTCAAGAATGTTTATCGCTTGAGGCTTAGCGGTGGTCTTGCTAAGGTTAAAAAATGGAAGCGTGTCGCATGCTTGTATGTTTATCAAAATAAAAAGGGTGAACCCGAGAATAGTCTTCGGACGGGGTAGGTGTACCCGGAAAGGGGTAGGTGATGGTTTATGATTTCCTGTGAATGTTGTATATTCATGTATTTATTTCTAAGTGATTGTATGCATTACATTGCTTAGGGAAGTTGTGTGGAATGTCTAGTTTCCTGTTTACAGTCTGTGTTTGAATGGTGTTTACTTATTGGTTTTACAAGTTGTGTATGTTCATCTATTGACTGTGGTTTTGTTGACATTCGGTTAGCTTGGGTACCACGCCTGGTACAGGTTACTATTCGGTTAGCTCGGGTACCACGCCTGGTACAGGTTACTTTTCGATTGGCTCGGGTACCACGCCTGGTACAAGTTACTATTCGGGTGGCTCGGGTACCATGCCTGGTACGGGTTTACTTTATTGCATATTGCATTGTGATTATTGTATTGCATTGACTGATATTGTTTTCGTGAGTGGACCGGGTTATTTTACTGAGTGTAATAACTGTTATTGGTTCCGTGAATAGATCGGGCTGTCTCATTGAAAATGTGATGATTGTTGGTGGTCCTTGAGTGACCGGGAATCCTGTTATATCTATTGAGTGGGTCTTGGTGTAGGCCGGGTTGTTATAACATATTATTAGTTTGGTCTTGGTGTAGGCCGGATTGTTATAACATATTATTAGTTTGGTCTTTGTGTAGGCCGGGGTGTTATAACATATTATTAGTTTGGTCTTGGTATAGGCCGGGTTGTTATAACTTATTATTAGTTTGGTCTTGGTGTAGGTCGGGGTGTTATAACATATTATTAGTTTGGTCTTGGTGTAGGTCGGGTTGTTATAGCATATTATTAGGTTTGGTCTTGGTGTAGGCCGGGTTGCTATGTTATATTATTCGTTTGGCCTTGGTGTAGGCCGGGTTGCTATGTTATAGTATTGAGTTTGGTCTTGGTGCAGGCCGGGTTGCTATATATATTATTGATTCGGTCTTGGTGTAGGTCGGGTTGTTGTAGTATATCGTGAGTTGGTCTTGGTGTAGGTCGCGTTGCTATATTATGTTATTAGTTGGTCTTGGGGTAGACCGGGTTTGTCATGTTAACACTAGATATGTGAAGGGGGTCCAGGTGGGTCCAGACTATTTAAAAGAGGTTATATGCTCATAAATCAATGTCATTAAGTTCAATAATGGCAGTCATGAATTATCATGTTTAATAAGCTAAGGGTGGGTCTTGGTGAAGACCAGGTTAGCGTGTTGAACACTTAGGTGCGGATGGAGGACCCTTGGAGGGTCCGGGTTATGTGATCTATGAAAGGATTTAGAGGTAGCTCCATGGTGGTAATTGAAGGTGTCAATGGTGGTTAGGGGAATTGCATGTGGCTGGTAAATATAGCAGAAGACTGAGAGTCTGAGTGTGATTATTAGTTAATATAACCAGGTGGTAAAGCTGTCCTAGGGGTCCGAGAAAGTCCGGAAAATGGCAAGAAATACTTGGGTATAAGTGGTTTGTTTGGGCAGTGGGCCGAATTTAGTCCGGGTATTTAGTCAAGGTAGTTGACTGGGGTAAAGGTTAAAGCTGACTTGGGAAGTCTACGTGTCAAAATGACTTGGGAAGTCTTGGTGACAAGGAAACCTTGAGAAGTCTAGTTATGAGTAACACTTGGGAAGTCCTAGAGGTCAGGGTCAAGGTTAAAGGTGAAGGAGGGAGCCTTAATATTTATTTCATGTTTTTTCCTGTTTTTCTTATATGATGGTAGGAGTGGATTCGGGTCGACCGATGATGCCTACCAGTATGTGTGGTTGTACTGACTCTACTCTTGCTATACCTTTTGGTATAGTCTGGTTGCAGGTTGGTGATGTTTCATAGGTTCGCGGCGATGAGATCTCCAGCAACTTTTGTCCTTGTTTTCCATGGCGAAAGTTGGGTCTTTTATCTTTTTGTGTCATCTTGTAGTAGCTCTTGTACCTGTTTAGAATAGATCCTAGGGGAGGGTTTTTTTAAAAAAATGTTGTAAAGATTTTTCCGCAATTTCTTATGTAGCCTATTTCTGAACAGGATTTTTGTAAAGAAAGGATTTCAGTTATGTATAAAGATGGCTTAATTTGATGTTTTACTTTAATTCCGCAAGTTACCTATTGGACGGGTGGTAAGGGTTCATCTATCTAGGCGATTGAGTAGGCGCCCGCACGGCCCGATAGGTTGGGTCGTAATAGATGGTATCAGAGTCTAAGTTACCAGTCTCCCAGTACAAGAGCAAAATGCTGAGTAGGGTCCTACGGATTTAAGGCATTTTAGGAATTTCCCACTCTTCTTTCATTCCTTCGTGCAGTTCACACTTTCTTGTATGGGTTGAGTCCAATTGGTATCTCTCGATTCCAATTGGTATCTCAGTAAGGTAAATGAGGTCTTCATACCTCGATTACGATAGGACAAGCAAGGGAAATTGGAACCGAAAAGGTTCCAATTGGTATCTGGCCTGAGAGGCTGTGGCAATTATGGATAACCGGTTAATGGTCATCCATGGTGAAAACGAAGATAAAACTTGTGAAGTGATTGGCTATGAATTATTTTTGTTGTGATTGAAAAATTGAATTGTGGTGTGTACAGCCTTGTGTGACTTACTTGGAATGTGTGTAGACTTTTAATTGACGTGCATTTAGAGGCTACAGGGAGTCGTGGAAGGGAAATTTTATGTTCCTTAGACTATTTTAGTCTGATAATTGTCTTTATCTGAAGAGGGGTACTGCATGTTAGAAAGGGCTTATCATCGGTTAAGATGGTAAGGGATTGGTAACTGGGACTGTAGGGAAACTTCAGTTTCAGGACAGTCGAGATTGGTTAGGAACCATGGGGGAAAAGGGCTATCATTGCTTGATGGCAGGAAACTGTGGTAAGGAAAATTTTATGGTAACCCATGATTGTAACTTTAAGGAAAATTTAGTTCCAGCTTTGGAAACTGTGACTGTTTTAAATAATAAATTGCGATATGCCTTAATTGAAATGGTTTGCATTACATTCGGGTATAGGCTTACCATTTATATAGGTGGTAAGGGAACAAAAAAGGGATTGTCCATGTGGGGAAGCTCCAGTTTTAGGACAATCGGGACTTGGTTGGGAACCAAGGGAACAAGGGAGTCATTAGTATGTAATGACGGGTAGATATTATCGGGAAGCACATGTTGTTGTGATTTATTTTATTTCATGAGGTGTCATGTTGATTTGCGATGCGATAATGCCGAGAATGGTCTTGAGGGTGGTTTAAGACCATGGTGGGATTTACAGGTTTAAACAGTGGTAGCTGGGAAGGGGGATGAGTGCTTTTAGCTGGAAATAAAATTTCCGGTGCGGTTACTGTTGGGACTGCTATAGCGGAAGTCAACTGTTACGGTGATCCCGTTATAGTGGGATTTTTACCGCTACCGCAGAAGGGCGTGGGGTAGAGTGCCTGCCCTACTTTCCCTAGTTTTTCATGTCATTCCCGAGGCATCTAAGGGCAATGGTTACTTTACGAGCTGCTATGTGAAACAAGGAAATAGTCTATAGGACTAATATAGTATGCGTATAAGGCATTTGGCCTGAAATTTAGCATCCATCCGCGATAAAAAGGAAAGGGTAGACATGGTAGCCTGGGGTATTGGTGAGTTTTGATTGACCATTGGTGGGTATAGTCACCCATGTAGACTATTCATAGGCTATGAGGGTGTTGGACACTATTCATAGGCTATGAGGGTGATTATTGACCGGTTTATTGTTGATGATCCTTAGTGGTAAGGGTAATTGAAAGAATGGGGTTATTAAAATGGGTTCTTTAGCATTTTGTCTCTTTTTTTGACCATGATAATACCCAGTGTTACTGCTCTTTGAGAGGTAGGGGTGTACCAGTTTTAGCCTCGGCTAGGGTGTAAGTTCCAAGGTAGAGTTCCCCCTAAGGTGAGAGTTGACAAAATCTCAGGCTAGGATGGAGTTCTGGTTTGTAGAACTCCGAGTATAGCAGAAAAGGGGTCGCCATGGTGGGATCCAGTTCCCTTGGCATGAAAACTGTTTGGGTTAGTTCGTTGAGTTTCTCCTGCTCCAGTGTTTCGATGAGGCTCCAGATTTCTTGGACCCTCGGGAAAGGGTAATCTAGTTGCCCTGTGCAACTCGAATGAAGGAATTCCTTGATAGAGCGGAGGTGTGTTAAATTTTTGGCTGAGTTAGGTATACCAAGGGATTGGGAGGTTTTCGGTGGTTTGTGTAAGGTTATATTTACGTTGTCACGGTAGAGAAACAGGATTGAGGGACAGGCTTGTTCTCTCTCTCCGCCGTAGAGATCGTTCGGGGACGAATGATAGGTAAATTTGTATCTGTTGTAACGACTGAGTCCATCGTTATGGGTAGTCCATTCGTTCCAAGTTTTAGAGTTAGAAAGATTCGGGTCTGGGAGTTTGAAATTCTGGGCTAGGCTAGCCTCGGCCAGTTTTGGAGCGAGGTAGAGTCTACGGAAATTCGGGTATGGATTGGTCTAGGTGTCTTGGGTTAAGCTAGTTTTCCGCGTAGCTAAGACATAGAGGAGTCCGGGGGACTTTTTTGGAATGAAATTTGGGTAGTAGAACTCCCGAAATCGCGTTTGACATGAAAGGGTTACTTCAGGTCATTGGGAGAAGCAAGTGTGTTGTGAAATGGCCAAAAATGGCAGTTTTCCAGACATTCAGTCCATGACGAGCGCGACCAAGCGCGATAGCGGCCACCACTATAGCGGTGGAAATTATCGCTATAGCGGCGGTCAAAGGGAGGTCAACCTGCTTAAGATCGCTATAGCGGCAGCCGACCGCAATAGCGGGACCGCTATAGTAGGCCGACGGGATATTTAATGCTGAAAACATTCCCCAAAACATCAGTTTTTCACAAGTTCATTTTGGGAGAAGGGCTAGGCGATTCCCAGCGTTTCTCTTCCTTTTTCCATTAAATTCTTCCCTAAGGTAAGGTTTTCATTCCCCAAACTTTGTATTACGTTTCCTATGCGGTAGAATTGCTAGGAGGGAAATTGGGGAAAGATTCGAATAACCTAGGGATTGGGGAATTCGGGGAAGGAAGGGGATTCCAAGCATGTGTGGTCTTGGGTATTGATAAAAGTATGTTAAAATGATCCTAGGTTGTTAAATTCTCTATTTTCATCCGTAAAAATGATAGAACTAGGAGAATTAACGGTGGAAAGCCTGGGAAAAGGGTGGGATGATCATGGGTGGCCTGGGTTTGGGGATTTGGTATAATCTGGGTAATGTGCAGGCCTTGTGTGTTAATTTTAAGTACTGTGTGGTATTTTTAGACCAAGAACAAGAAAGGAATTCCGGTATAAAGAATGCGAAACCACGGATTCAGGCCTGCAGGACCGCCAGGAATGCCTTCACAGAGCCAGAACCGCACGATTGCAGCTGCTTGGCGCCCAGGTAGGCTAGGTTTTCATGAGTAGTTAGACCTGTACTTTCTGTACTTGTTGTATAGTAGAAATGGAGAATCCATGTTTTAGGCCTCTGGCCACGGAGTCTGGCGGATTCGGGATTGGTTGTGTTATTTCTAGGATGTACGGAATGGATGGTCTTGTGAATTGTGTTATGTGTTCAACTTATTTCATATTGTCGTGATAAAATGATGGGTTGAGGGACTAGCGTGTCGGGAAGGTTCGGGGAATCGGGAAAGTGCTTGGAAGAACGGGAAACGTAAATATGAAGCTCCTAGGTGGGGTTTCAGGAATGTTTATCGCTTGAGACTTAGCGGAGGTCTTGCTAAGGTTAGAAAAGGGAAGCGTGTTGCATTCTTGTATGTTTATCAAAATAAAAAGGGTGAACCGGGGAATAGTCTTCAGACGGGAATTGATGGTTCATAGTTGTACCCGGAAAGGGGTAGGTGATAGTTTATGATTTTCTGTGAATGTTGTATAATCTTGTACTCATGTCTAAGTGATTGTATGTATTACATTGCTTAGGGAAGTTGTGTTGAATGTCTAGTTTCCTGTTTACAGTCTGTGTTTGAATGGTGTTTACATGTTGGTTTTACAAGTTGTGTGTGTTCATCTATTGACTGTGGTTTTGTTGACATTTGGTTGGCTCGGGTACCACGCCTGGTATAGGTTCCTATTCAGTTGGCTCGGGTACCACGCCTGGTACAGGTTACTATTCGGTTGGCTCGAGTACCACGCCTGGTACAGGTTACTATTCGGTTGGCTCGGGTACCACGCCTGGTACAGGTTACTATTCGGTTGGCTCGGGTACCATGCCTTGTACGAGTTTACTTTATTTCATATTACATTGTGATTATTGTATTGCATTGACTGATATTGGTTCTGTGAGTGGACCGAGTTATTTTACTGAGTGTATAACTGTTATTGGTTCCATGAGTGGACCGGGCTGTCTCATTGAAAATGTGATGATTGTTGGTGGTCCTTGAGTGACCGGGAATCCTGTTATATCTATTGAGTGGGTCTTGGTCTAGGCCGGGTTGTTATAACATATTATTAGTTTGGTCTTGGTGTAGGCCAGGTTGTTATAACATATTATTAGTTTGGTCTTGGTGTAGGCCGGAGTGTTATAACATATTATTAGTTTGGTCTTGGTGTAGGCCGGGTTGTTATAACTTATTATTAGTTTGGTCTTGGTGTAGGTCGGGGTGTTATAACATATTATTAGTTTGGTCTTGGTGTAGGCCAGGTTGCAATAGCATATTATTGGGTTTGGTCTTGGTGTAAGCCGGGTTGCTATGTTATATTATTAGTTTGGTCTTGGTGTAGGCCGAGTTGCTATGTTATAGTATTGAGTTTGGTCTTGGTGTAGGCCGGGTTGCTATAAATATTATTGGTTCGATCTTGGTGTAAACCGGGTTGTTGTAGTATATCGTGAGTTGGTCTTGGTGTTGGTCAGGTTGCTATATTATGTTATTAGTTGGTCTTGGGGTAGACCGGGTTTGTCATATTAACACTAGATGTGTGAGGGGGTCCGGGTGGATCCGGACTATTTAAAAGATGTTATATGCTCATAAATCAATGTCATTAAATGTAATAATGGCGGTCATGAATTATCATGGTTAATAAGCTAAGGGTGGGTCTTGGTGAAGACCGGGTTAGCCTGTTGAACACTTAGGTGCGGATGGAGGACCCTTGGAGGGTCCGGGTTATGTGATCTATGAAAGGATTTAGAGGTAGCTCCATGGTGGTCATTGAAGGTTTCAATAGTGGTCAAGGGAATTGCATGTGGTTGATAAATATAGAGGAAGACTGAGAGTCTGGGTGTGAGTATTGGTTAATATAACCAGGTGGTAAAGATGTCCTAGGGGTCCGGGGAAGTCTGGAAAATGGCAAGAAATACTTGGGTATAAGTGGTTTGTTTGGGCAGTGGGCCAGATTTAGTCCGGGTATTTAGTCAAGGTAGTTGACTGGGGTAAAGGTTAAAGGTGACTTGGGAAGTCTACGTGTCAAGGTGACTTGGGAAGTCTGGGTGACAAGGAGACCTTTAGTAGTCTAGTTATGAGTAAGACTTGGGAAGTCCTAGAGGTCAGGGTCAAGGTTAAAGGTGAAGGATGGAGCCTTAATGTTTATTTTATGTTTTCCCTGTTTTTCTTATATGATGGTAGGAGTGGATTCAGGTCGACCGATGATGCCTACCAGTACGTGTTGTTGTACTGACTCTACTTTTGCTGTACCTTTTGGTATAGTCTGGTTGCAGGTTGGTGATGTTTTATAGGTTCGCAGCGATGAGATCTCCAACTTCTGTCCTCGTTTTCCATGGCGGAAGTTGGGTCTTTTATCTCTTTGTGCCATCTTGTAGTATCTCTTGTACCTATTTAGACTAGATCCTAGGGGAGGTTTTTTTTAAAAAATGTTGTAAAATTTTTCTTTAATTTCTTATGTAGCCTATTTTTGAACAGGATTTTTGTAAAGAAAGGATTACAATTATGTATAAAGATGGCTTAATTTGATGTTTTACTTTAATTCCGCAAGTTACCTATTGGACGGGTGGTAAGGGTTCGTCTATCTAGGTGATTGAGTAGGCGCCCGCACGGCTTGGTAGGTTGGGTCGTGACATCTTCGGAATTGAGGTTGGACCAACTAAATGAGATGGATAAGTTCTGGCTGAGAGCTTATGAGAGGGAAGCCCTCTACAAAGAGAGAATGAAGATGTATCATGATCGGAGGATTGAGAAGAAGGAATTTAAAGTCGGGGACTTAGTGTTGTTGTTCAACTCAAGGTTCAAATTGTTCCCTGGAAAGCTCAAGTTCAAATGGTCCGGACCTTTCAAAATCAACCAAGTATTCCCGTCCAGTGTTATTGAGCTAGAAAACAAGGACGCGAAACACTTCAAAATGAATAGATAACGTGTCAAGCAGTACTTTGTCTTCCTAGAGGAGGTAAAGATCTTTTCTGTGGTGTATCTTGATGAAGTCTGAGTAATCAAGATACCCGAGTTATGCTGTGACGTTAAATCAGGCGCTAAATGGGAGGCAAACCATGTTTTGTTGTTGTAAAATCACTGTAAAATAGATTGTATTTGTAGAATTGGTTAATATAGGTGTTGAGTGTGCAGGAATCACAGGTACAGGTAAAGGCAATATTTTGTTTAGAGGTGATGAGTCACCTGACGTGTCGTCAAAGAGGTGACAGATGATCACCCCAAGTCATCACCAAGTGGCATTTTTAGATGAGGTTCTGGTTAGTCGTGATGGCTCATGTGACGATTCACCACATGTGTGATGACTCGTCACACAAGCCACCAAATTGGTACCCAACTTCACCATCCACTGTCTTAGGTTGGTGACTCCAGTGATGAGTTGTCAGCCCCATGATGAGCCGTCATCAAAGCCACCAACCAAGTTAAGTTTTTATTTTATTTTTTCTAACCCGATCCGACCCAATTGCCTTCTTCTAATCCAAATTAAAAGCGGACCATTTTAATTAAAATGGTTTCCTCTTTTCTTCCTTCTCTAAATCAAAGCCCTTTTCCAAGACAAATTCTAAGTTTCCTTAATCACAAACATCCGTTCCATCCTCCACATAAATCCCTTCCTTAATCAAAATCCTCATACACGCTTTTCCTCCTCAAGAAGCCCGATCATAACTAGTTTAAAAAGTTGGATTGTGAGTTGTTGTTGTTCCCTTTTTACTCAAAGTGCTAGGAATACATTCTTCTAAATCAATAACCAAAACCAAAGTATGATTCTAGCTTCTCTTTGTGAATTTGTTTGTCAAATTATGGATCAAAATAAGTACAAAAAGTTAATATCGGAAGTTGTGGACAATGGTTGTTATGTGTTGGGTCTGTGGTTGGTGTTGTTGTTTTGTTTTTGAAACTTGAGTCTTAAAAAGTCTTGGGTGAAATCTAAGGTAGCCCATGGGTGAAAGAAGAATATTTATAGTGATGTGAAATTGTAATCAAATCCCAATAGGGAGTGGCAAAGTGCTAATGAACACAAAGTGTTTGAAAAATTGCCTCAAAGAAAAATGTCTTGGTTGTTCAGATGAGTTGCTGCTATTGTTTTTGGGTGACGACTAGTGTGACAAGTTGTCACATGTTTAGTGATTTGTCAACCAAGTCGTCACCCAGCCTAAAACTCTTAAAAGCTTCTATTTAAGCTTGACGGTTGGTGTGACGAGTCATCACACCTGTGGTGACTCATCAGCCAACCCATCAAGCCAAATAGTGACCACTTTGGTTTTGTTTTCTTTTTCCGATGAGATCTAACTTCCTCCCTTGCAGGTACAATGGCTCCAAAGCTACAACCAAGCCGTGGTAGGACACAGAAACGAAAAGAAAGACCGTCCCCTACACGGGGATCGCTAGATGAACTGGACAGTGATGTAGAAGCAATTGGGGCACCTACCTATCAGACTAGGCTATCCAAAAAGAAAAAAAACCCAAGTCTCCCAGTCTGAAGAGGAGAGTGGGTCATCTAGCAGAGAAAGTGCTAATGATAGTGATGAGAGTGAAAACTCAAGCTCCAGCACGAATGATGAAAGTGGTACTGAGGCCACTAAGAATCCAGAAAAGGCACCAATAGTCTCCAGTTCGTTCAGGTTCAAGAAACAAAATTTCAAGGAGTCAATCCGTTGGGAAATTGAGGGTGCCCAGAAGCATTACTTAGACGGTCTTCTCCCAACTAAGAAAAGAAGCCACCAAAGACCTATTACAGAGGAAGTACAAATTATAACCACTGACCTACCTGAGTACCCCAGTTATTCAAACCCAATTCCAGAGGTATCAATTAGAGTGGATGAACAAGCCACCGAGGATATACTACCCTAATTTAGTGCATGAGTTCTATGGCAACTATTTGGCAGTGCTAGAAAGCAAGATTGAGAAGGGAAAGAAGATTACGACCTCACCAAGATAGGACATGGTCCCAGTTCGTGGAAAATAAGTAGACATCTCCCAAGGGACAATCAACAGAGTCCTTTTTGGTCCAGAATACACTCCCCCGATCGACATGCCTGAGTTTCATGACAAAATTGGCACAACACTACAGCTAAGACTGTGGCTAGATCAAATGCTGATCGAAGGCACACCTTCGTGGTTGAATTCAAAAGAACGGATATCAAAGCAATCTCTGAACTTCACAGCAAAGTTCTGGTGGGATATAGTGAGACTCCAACTCTTTCCTACATGTGGAGATGCTAATTTGGATGAGAGAAGAGTCGTTCTGGTAGCAAGTTTGATAGCGGGGTACATCATAAACTTTGGGATGATCATTGCAGATGAGATGCGTACCAGAGCCATCAAAGTCACATCTTCATTGTTGTTCCCGTGTCTTGTTAGTGAGTTGTGCAGACTTGCAGAGGTGCTGATACTTAGTGGCATCGATGATGAAGTGACAATATCATCCATGCAAAATATCGACAAGACAAGGGATGATACAAAATTTGAGTTGAGGGTCCATAATCCACAAGCTTTTAAAGCACCAACTCCCAGCACTTCTGAGGCAGCTGATACTCCATCAGGTATGGAGTTACCTCTTGTCATCTTTGACCCGCAGACTGTACAGACCACTTTTGGTACTGCTGGTACTGCCACTGCTGAAAGTTTTGACACTGCCTCGAGGCCTCCTCTACCACCATAGTATCACTTGAATCATCGAAACTTTGTAAAGATGGTTCAAAAGCAAAAAAAGTTTGAGAACCAAATTGCATCTTGGACTAACCTGTTCAAGCTAACGATAAAAGAGGCCATTCAGAAAGAACTAAAATCGTATGAGGGGTTGCGTGCCAGAGTTGATGCTATGGAGACTCAGATGGATGCTAGGATGAACGAAATGAGCATTCCGGACCTAGACAAGTTTGATGCTGAGCTTAAGAAAGTGAAGGTTGATGTCACCACTCTCTAGTAAGGGCAAGCTCCCTATGACAAAACATCAGACTTTGCTAAATTGGAGAAGGATGACACGATAGTGGATTTTTGGGAAAGACTATTATGAATTAATGAGCCACAGGCAGGTGAGGGTGGTGTGAAAAGTTCAAAGAAAAGAAATCATAAGAAGAGAAAGACAAAGGATATAGACTTGTAAAATATACGAAAGTAGTCTATACTCGATGAGAAGTTGCAGCAAAAGAGAGTGAGCGCCCAATTGGCTGGGGCTTCCTCTAGTGCAATACCCGAGACTGGAGAGACTATGGCTTTTGATGATTTGAGCATGTCGACCAATACCGGCATCACTGTTCCTACTTCAGAGACCCCTGCGGTTTCCACCATTGTTCGCGACTCTGAAGCCTAGGCTTCACAGGTATCTCTATCCCTTCTACTGCATATGTGATTTCAATAGCATTGGGGACAATGCTTGATTCTTTTGATGGGGTTAGGGGTATCTATGAGTCATCACCGAGGGTTTTTGTTACCGTGTTTCTTTTTTCTTTGGTGTGCTATCTAGTAGAACCGACATGTTTAGGTTGTTATTTAAATTTTGTATGTGTAGTGTTGTGTTGTCTATAGTAAGCATGGCTTTTTGCAAGTTGAAATAATTAGGATACCCCTCCGAAAAATTTGATTTTGTACTTATATTTGAAATAATTAATTGTTCTGGATCCCTGAATGTCATTGAGTGTATGTGATTGTAGTAATTTTTCTTAAGCCAAACTATTGTTTTGATAGTTGTTTGTGGTATGGTTCTTGGTGCCAAGTGTGTGTGTGAGCTTTTTGTGATAAATTCTTAATCCGTGCATGCATCTAGAACTTTCCCCGCCTATTCTGTGAAGTTCAAAGTCAGTTGCTTAGAAAAAAATCACAGGCCCTTTTTGTGTGCAGTCCACTTAGCCTAAAAGACCGTCCAAATGTAAATAATCCCTTTGATCCCTGTTTGAGACAAAGTTGACCTTGTTCTTTCGACAACCTCTTACATTTCCCTTTTAACTTTGAGTCTCTATTTTGGCCCTGGTCCCTCTTTGGACATCGTGCACCTCAACTTAGGCAATTGGCCTAAGTTGAGGGTGGCTACTGTAGAGGTATATGATAAAAATGATGGGGTTGTTTTAAAGATTGATTGTTGATAGAATAAAAAGTACAGGTGTGTGCCAAATAAAAGGAAAGAAAAAGAAAGAAAAAGAAAAAAAAAAGAGTGAAAAGAAATGAAAAATATTGATCAAGTTTAAATAGGCCGCACTGTAGCTAGAAATAATGGAATCAAAAGTAAATAAAGTGAATGGAATAAGCTTGAGTGGAAATAGTAGGTCGGTGATTTCAAGGAGGGTTTAGTCACTATTTCCCAAATGCATCCTACCTGCACCCGAAGCCTCATTACAAGTCGAAACAAGTCCTGTAGTGATCCTAAGCGACTGTCTAAGAAAACTGAAATAGAATAGCAAGGGCAAGCTTATGGTATCGCATGTGCACTATTTGAAATCATTTGTGAGTGTGAGTGATCTTACTTAGTCCTAAATCTTGTGTAGGGGACTTCTTTGTAGTAAGGGCACTGGAATTTCTGTATCATCTGTCGACTGTTGGGATAACTATTTTGTGTGTATGTAGGTTACTCTATCGCATTGTATTGACATGCTTGGATCCTTACTGGTTAGCTTTTCAAACACTTGTGTAGTACGGGAGGAGGGGGGAGGGGGATTGATTGAAGTTGATTAAATTGTTAAATGGCCATTGATTGCTATAGACTGGTTATGATTCTCTTAGTTGAGTCGTTTGTTCTGTTCTTGTTGTCATGTTGCTTGAGGACAAGCGAACGTTCTAAGTTGAGGGTTGATGTGAGACCAAAAATATATATATTTAGTCATTATTTATATCATACTTAGTCTTTTTATTATTATTTTTGAGCATTGATTTTATAAATTATTCCTATGTTGGGTATTTTATGTGTAGGATTAAAACGGTGGAAAGTTGAAGGAGTTTGAAAAAGAAACGAATTAAGAATGAGAAATCATATAAGAAAATCAAGCAGGCAGCTTAATGAATTAAAGTGAATATTATATTATAGATATGCATATATGCAGAATGCAATTGAATTGCAAAGTTACTGCACATGTGGCAGTTGCTGAAGAGAAGAGAAAACTTAAGGCGGCTACAAGCTACTGGTAATTAATTAGCGATGCAGCACAGTGCAAACCCGATTTAATTGGGTTTTGATTTTATAATTTATTTTGGACTCAGTTATTTTATTTGAGGTTTTTTTTATATCTATAAATAGTTCATAAGAATAATTTTTAGGAGAGGACGGACATATTTTTTTAATTTTAATTTTGTAAGCAAGGAAAAGCTAAGAACTGTCGTGGAGGCCAAAGAATTTTGATTTATTCTATTCTTCTCCTTTATTATTTATTTGTGTTCTTGGATTATATATTTTTCTACTTTGAAGTAATTTTCATGGTTAATACAAGTAAGTCTTTTATTATATATTATTCTTTGATTCTTGCAAGCATGAGTAGCTAAATACCATAACTAGGGTTGTGGGATACACGATGAATTAACAAACGTAGGCTAAACAGTTAATAATTCTAGGAAAATGTTTATGCATGTATTGTTCTTCTCTTCGCTTAGATTGATTTTTAACGGTTGCAAACGTTAGAACTCGCTTTATTCTTACTTGCCGAACCAAGGAGGTAACGAATGGGTAAAGGGTTGATTACAATGGAGATTTGAGGCTACCAACCCTCATCTAATAGCTTGACCTTGTCCGGAAATAGCTAATCTGGGATCAAAGGTAAGGTTAGTAAAGCAAACACCCATAGTTGGACCAAGGTGCGTGGTGAAATTCTTCTATCTAGGGGACCAATCATTTACTTGAACTTAACTTACCGATCTTGCATGTTAAGCACCAGAATAGATCATTAATTGTGTATACCTGCAAAGTTATGAAACACACAGTCCTAGTTACTTTAATTATCTAAACACAATTAAATATTAAATTGCTACTAATTCATTTCCTTACTTTTGATACATAAACCCCCTTTGAAATAAAGACGACCGATTAAATATTCACTATTGACGTATTTCTTTCATATTCCTCGTGGGATCAACCCTAACCTCAGTTAGGTTCTATATTTGACAATGACCACTTTATACTTCATAAAAGAGGTGTAATTTAGGCGTAGCAGATTTTGGAGAATCTTCCGATAATTGTAAGTTAAGGGTGAGTATGTCATAGGATTTTATTTTATTTGAACATAAATTATCGATCTTGCATGTTAAGCACAAGAATAGATCATAAATTACGTATACCTTCTAAGTTATGAAATCATGGTGAACACAGTCCTAGTTACCTTTAATTCTTTGAACACATTTAAATATTAAATTACTAATAATTCATATTCTTACTTTTGATACAAAAATCCCCCCTTTTAAATAAAGACGATTGATTGAATATTCACTACATTAACACCCCAGAAATTAATTCAGCTGTCTAAATTGAAATCACTGAAAAATCTTAAGTTTTCAGGAATCATGAGTTCAAATCAAGGTTTGTGATTTGAACCACGAGTCGTGGTTCTGAGTTGTGGTTCAATTTCTACAGGATTAGCCTCGAGTCCGAGAACCACGAGTGGTTCCTATGGACCGTAGTTCATTCTACGGGTCGTAATATCCACTCGTGGAACCTAACCTGTGGGCTACCTGGTTTCCCAGGAATCACGATTCTAATCTACGGATCGTCGTTTGAATTATGGGTCCATCATGTTGACTCGTGGAACTTGATTCAGAGGATTGCATATTTCCCAGAAACTACGGCTCAAGTTTACGGGTCACTGTTCAGTCGATGAGTCATCCTGTTGACTCGTGGTTTACCTTCTGCAGGTTGTCTAGTTGGCCAGGAACCACGGATGGAAACCACGAGCCGTGGTTTGTTCTACAGCCCGTGGAATCCACCTGTGATTCCTGAAGGTCGACTTTTAACAGCTTTTTCCTAATTACGTCCCAGGGGTATTTTAGTCATTACCCACCTTTTTAACTCCTAAATGATGTCGTTTTGACTATTTCTAGAAGGGGTTCTACCCTCCATTAGCCTAAGTCTCTTCTCATTACCTCATTCATCTCCCAAAAAGGAAAAAGAACTCTCTCAAGCTCAAGATCTCTAGATCCAAGATCAAGTCTCCTCTTCTTTTTTATTCAAGTGGGTTAGCTTAAATCAAGGTATGTGGGTATTCAACAATGGGTTTCTTTCACCCTTGTGCCCAAAACCCCCAATTCTCAAATTGATTTATGAACTTGTGAAATTAGAGTTTTGATCTAAATTGGGAAAAACTTATGAAATCATCTTCTATGCTTAAATTCATGGTTTCTTATTGTTTATTTATGATTTGATCATGATTCCGTTATTGGATGCCGCAGGAACATGTACATACAGAATACGAGAATTTCCACCTTGTTGAAGATCTAGCGCGAGCCTTATTTATTAGTTTAGTAAAGTCAAGCTTTGGCTCCCTAAAGACTAAAGAAATGAATAAAAAAAGGGGGGACTCATTGGGACTATAGTATAGCCTATTTTTTTTTTGCATACTTGAGTTCCTCGCTAAAGTAAACTCCTACAAACTTCCCTGTCGGGAAGACCAGAGTCTTATCCCCCGTTCAATAGGGGAGAAAGGGCCTTTTCATTTTCTTCGTCCTCGGGCAAGCCCAAGCATTAAAGTTGATTTCTAGCATGATTCCATTGAATTGTATATTTTCAAGTGAAATTAGGCATGATTAGATATCATGACTTTATGAATTTACAAAATTGCATGCCTAATTCTTCAATTATGAATTTAGAAAGAAAAGTATGATTTGAAGTATGGCTATGCTTTACATCAAGGACTTATAATATGAGAAATGCATGGTACCCGATGTGTCTTCATGCTTTTCAAAAGAGATTTGGTATTCGATTATTCATTCATGAACTTATGAGCTATATGTATGTTTTGGGATTAGTACTTAGCACCGAGTGATGAGGGTTAGATTACCCAAGTCCGAAAACTATGTTGCCAGCGTAGGTTATTATTTGCCCTGCAGGCTTATGATAGTGGATCCATATCTTGATTAATGGTGTCATTGCCTTAGCGGGGCATAGGACAGCTTTGCCAACTAGGGTTATATAGTTGGGTATGGTGGTCCGTGCTTTGGCAAGGTTCGGGCCAGCTTTTCTAACTAGGGTTACATAGTTAGATTCCATGTAGTTCACATGGTCTACTGTCGGTTATAAAAAACTCCCGTATGAAAGTTTTGACTTGCTTAAACTTATGATATCTACTTTGACTTTTGACTCTTATTTCATGATTTACTATTCAATTTATGACATCTACCTTTGAAACTTCATTTATGCATGAGCTAAGTACTTATACATGTTTCGAGCATATTTTCATTATTTTTATGCATCGCTTATATACTTGGTACATACTATAGTACTGACGCATATCTAGCGCTACATCCTCTTGATGATGCAGATTCAGGGTCTATTCCTCAGGCACGTGGTTAGTCAGTGCCAGCTTTCTAGCTTATTCGATTGGTGAGTGCTCATCCTACGAGGGTCAGAGTTATGAGTTATCTTTCTTATGTATTTTACGTTGGATTTTTGAGTTAGTTAGGTTTTTGTCCCATCAACTCATATTTTAAGATTTAGAGGTTTCAGACATGGTTGGTTGTATTTTCTTGATTTTGGGTTCTTGTAGACCTTATGATATTCAGTTATGGATTCCCTTTATCTCTTATTATGCTTCTACTTATCTTTTGTTATGCTTGAATACTCTATGACCAAGGGTTAATTTAGGGCACTTGTGTCCCGGATCCCGTGTTACGCCTAGGGGGTAGCATCGGGGCATGACAAACTTGGTATCAGAGACTCAGGTTCAAGAGTCCTAGGGTTTCTGAAGTCGCATCGAATAGAATCTCTTTCATGGGTGTGAAGCGCGCCACACTCATGAGAGGGAAGCTACGAGATGTCTTAGGAAAAAGTTCACTTCTTTCATGATCTTTATCGTGCGATAGAGTTAACTTTGTTACTCTTCTAATCCGTTCTGGTTACGTTTCAGATTATGCCTCCATGACGTGCTATGCCTCCATGACATGCTATGCCTCCCTGGGCCACTCGGAACGCCGTCCCTCCAGTTTTGGCCCCCAAGGTCACGAATGCGGAGTTTCAAAATGCGATTCACCCTATTGGCTCAGACTATGGTTGCCCAAGCCAATCAACAGGCTCTTTCTCCCATTCACCCTCACGGTGGAGTGGCGGCTCGAGTTTGAGATTTTATCTGTATAAACCCACCGGAGTTCTGGGGTTCGAAGGTGGGTGAAGGCCCTCTTAGTTTTGTGGATGAGGTGAAGAAAATCTTTGAGGTGATGCAGGTTGCCAGAGTTGAGAGTGTCGATCTTGCATCCTATCATCTAAATGACGTAGCTCATATTTGGTTCACGCAATGGAAGGAGGCCAGACCTAAGGACGTGGCCCCTATGACATGGGAGTGCTTTGAGGGAACTTTCCTCGACCGATTCTTTCCACGAGAGTTGAGGCAAGCTAAGTTTGAGGAGCTTGTGAATTTGATACAAGGATCTATGACTATTCAGGAGTACAGTTTGAAGTTCACTCAGTTGTCTAGGTATGCCCTCTCAATGGTGGCGGGCCCGCATGATCAAATGAGCAAGTTTATCTATGGGGTTTAAAATTTGGTGAAGAAGGAGTGTAGGTCCGCCATGCTATTGGGTGATATGAATATTTCTAGGCTCATGACCCATGCTCACCTGATCGAGGGAGACAAACTTAGGGAGATGGCTAAGGAGAACAAGAGGGATAGATCTGAGGGTTCAGGTTTCAGTCATCAGAGGTCCGAAGGTGGACATCGCTCTTCATTTCAGAAGAAATCATCAGGCCCCATTCACTCTTCAGCTAGTACTCCCACCCAGGCCTCCAGGACTCATCATGATCAGACTGGTAGGGGAGTTGGGTCTCAGCCGCGGGGAAGTATTGCAAAGGGTGCCCCTTACCCTATTTGTGCCAAGTGTGGAAAGAGTCACCCCGGTGAGTGTCTAGCTGGTTCAGGAAGTTGTTTTGGATGTGGTCAGACTGGGCATCATCTTAGGGAGTGCCCTTCGGCTAGGAAGGGACAGGTAGGTAGGACTCAGTCTACCACAGCAGCTTCAGGAGGTCGGTCAGCCCAGCAGGGCGCAGCTTCTAGTTCTGGTGGTCAGTGCCAGAACTGCCTTTATGCCATGTCCTCTCGTCAGGACCAGGAGAGCTCACTCGACGTGGTTACTGGTATGTTGGCAGTCGTTTCTATAGATGTGTATGCTTTATTGGACCCCGGTGCCTCCTTATCTTTTGTGACCCCTTATATAGCATGCAAATTTGAAGTATGTCTTGAATTGCTTTTAGAACCCTTTTGTGTTTTCTCCTGTTGGTGAGTCAGTCCTAGCCAAAAGAATTTACCAAAATTTCCCTATCTCAGTCCTTCACAAAGTCACTTCAGCAGATTTAGTAGGGTTGGAGATGACAGATTTTGATGTTATTCTTGGTATGGATTGGTACATGCTTGTTATGCTTCTGTTGATTGTCGTACTCGGGTTTTCAGTTTCAAGTTTCCAAACGAACCCATCTTAGAATGTCAAGGTAGTCCCCCATCCTCGAAAGGTCATTTCATATCTTATGTTAAGGCTAAGAAGATGATTTCAAAAGGGTATGTTTATCATATAGTTCGGGTTATGGACACGGATTCCGAAACCCCATCCCTTCAGTTTATTCTTATTGTGAACAAATTCCCAGAAGTGTTTCCGAGGATTTACCTGGAGTCCCTCCCGAGCGGGAAATCAACTTTGGGATCGATCTTCTTCCAGCTACAAATCCTATCTCTATTCCTCCCTATAGGATGGCTCCCGCTGAACATAAGGAGTTGAAGGATCAGTTGAAGGATCTTCTTGATAAGGGTTTCATCAGGCCTAGCATCTCTCCATTGGGTGCTCCAGTCTTATTCGTGCGAAAGAAAGATGGTTCCCTCAGAATGTGTATTGACTACCGCCAATTAAACAAGGTCACAATCAAGAATAAGTATCCTATTTCTAGGATTGATGACTTGTTCGTCAGCTTCAGGGTGCTAGTTTCTTCTCCAAAATCAACCTTAGATTCGGGTATCATCAGCTTCGTGTTAGAAAATGCGATATTCTGAACAGAACCTTCAGGATTCGGTATGGTCATTATGAATTTGTTGTGATGTCTTTTGGTCTAACAAATGCTCCTGCAGCTTTTATGGATTTGATAAACCGCGTGTTCAAGAAGTATCTAGATATGGTTGTGATTGTTTTCACTGATGATATCCTTATCTACTCTCAGAGTGTGGAGGAGCATGCGGACCATCTGAGAGTTGTGTTGCAAACTCTCAAGGACCGACAGTTATTTGCTAAGCTTAGAAAGTGTGCGTTTTGGATGCAGTCTGTGGCTTTTCTGGGTCATATTATGACTAAAGATGGTATTCGGGTTGATTCTTAAAAGATAAAGGCAATAAATAACTGGCCTAGACCCACTTCCCCATATGATATTAGAAGCTTTTTGGGTTTGGCTGGTCACTACCGGAGATTTGTGGAAGGATTTTCTTCCATTGCTATCCCTTTGACCTGATTGACTCAAAAGAAGGTAAAATTTCAGTGGTCTGATTTGTGTGAGAAAAACTTTCACGAATTGAAGACTAGATTGACCACAGCTCCAGTGTTAGCTCTACCCGAGGGCTTAGATGATTTTGTTGTGTATTGCGATGCTTCTAGGATTGGTTTGGGTTGTGTTTTGATGCAACGTGGTAAAGTGATTGCTTATGCTTCAAGACAGCTTAAGACTCATGAGAAGAACTACCCTACTCATGATCTTGAGTTAGCAGCCATGGTCTTTACTTTGAAGATTTGGAGACATTACTTGTATGGGGTGCATGTGGATGTATTCACCGATCATAAGAGTCTTCAGTATGTGTTCACTTAGAAGGAATTGAATTTGCGATAAAGAAGATGGCTTGAGCTTCTTAAGGATTACGACATGAGTGTGCTTTACCATCGGGGTAAGTCCAATGTTGTGGCGGATGCACTTAGTAGATTGTCGATGGGTAGTGTGTCTTAAGTCGAAGAAGGAAAGAAGGAATTGGTTAAGGAGGTTCATAGGCTAGCTTGGTTGGAAGTTTGCCTTATTGACTCAACAGAAGGTGGTTTTATTATTCAGAATGGTTCCGAATCATCCTTGGTAGCAGAAATAAAGGCGTAGCAAGACAATGATCCCATTTTAATTCAGCTTAAGGGTGCAGTCCATCAGCAAAGGGTTTAGGTTTTCTCCCAAGGGGGAGATGGTGTGCTTCGTTATCAGGGTCGACTATGTGTACCAGATGTAGATGGGTTGCGCCAGCAGATTTTGACTGAGGCTCATAGTTCCAGATATTTCATTCACCCTGGTTCCACCAAGATGTACCATGATCTACGATAAGTCTATTGGTGGAATGGTATGAAGAGGGACATAGCTGGTTTTGTGGCTAAGTGTCCCAACTGTCAGCAAGTGAAGGTAGAAACCAGCGACCGGGTGGCATGATTCAGGATATTGACCTTTCTACTTGGAAGTGTGAAGCAATCAATATGGACTTCGTTACAGGTTTGTCTCGTACTCGAAGGCAACATGATTCGATTTGGGTGATTGTCGATCGGATGACTAAATCATCCCATTTCTTGGCTGTTAAGACTACGGATTCAGCAGACGATTATGCCAGACTCTACATCCAAGAGATATTTTGATTGCATGGTGTACCTTTGTCCATCATTTCATATAGGGTACTCAGTTTACATCCCAGTTTTGGAGATCGTTTCAGAGGGGTCTTGGTACTCAGGTGAAGCTTAGCACAGCTTTTCACCCACATACGGATGGCCAGGCGGAGCGTACTATTCAGACTTTGGAAGATATGTTGAGAGCTTGTGTGATTGATTTCAAAGGTAATTGGGATGATCACTTACCTCTTATCGAGTTTGCCTACAACAATATCTTTCACTCTAGCATCCATATGGCTCCTTATGAGGCACTTTATGGTCAGAGATGTAGATCTCCTATTAGTTGGTTTGAGGTTGGTAAGGCAGCCTTGATTGGTCCAGATTCGGTGCATGAGACTATAGAGAAGGTTCAACTTATTCAGGAAAGGTTGAAGACTGCTCAGAGCTGACAGAAATCGTATGTGGATGTGAGAAGAAGAGAGTTGGAATTTGAAGTTGACGATTGGGTTTTTCTAAAAGTGTCACCCATGAAGGGTGTGATGAGATTTGGCAAGAAAGGAAAGCTTAGTCACCATTTTGTAGGTCTTTACCGGATTCTGAGGAGAGTTAGAAGTGTTGCTTATGAGTTGGATTTGCCATCAGAGTTAGAAGCGGTCCATCTAGTTTTCCATGTTTCCTTGTTGAAGAAGTGTGTTGGTGATCTGACCTTGATTGTTCCTTTGGAGGATGTAGGTGTGAGGGATAGTCTCACCTATGAGGAGGTTCCCGTAGAGATTCTTGACCGTCAGATCTGGAGGTTGAGAAACAAAGAAGTCGCCTCGGTAAAAGTCCTTTGGAGGAATCAGCTTGTGGAGGGTGCGACTTGGGAAGCGGAAGAGGCCATGAAGGCCAAATATCCCCATATCTTTCCTTCTGACTCAATTCTAGCTTGAGGTAACAGTTTCCTCCTTAGTATGTTCCTCCGATTCTATTCCACCATTTTTCTTCATGATCCTAGCATGCATTCATGTTTTCCGAAGTTAGTTCAGTTATGTTTTAAGTTGAGGAGTCACTTTTCATGCTTGTTCATCAGTTTTCATGTTTTGATGTTGGGTTGGGCTGTTATTCCTCTAAGTTTTCCTTGTTTAGTCTTCATTCAAGGACGAATGATCCCAAGGGGGAGATATTATAACACCCCAGAAATTGATTCAGCTGTCTAAATTGAAATCACTGAAAAATCCTAAGTTTTCAAAAATCACGAGTTCAAATCATGGTTCGTGTTTTTAAAATCTTCTTCTTCTTCTTCTTCTTCTTCTTCTTCTTCTTCTTCTTCTTCTTCTTCTTCTTCTTCTTCTTCTTCTTCTTCTTCTTCTTCTTCTTCTTCTTCTTCTTCTTCTTCTTCTTCTTCTTCTTCTTCTTCTTTTTCTTCTTCTTCTTCTTCTTCTTCTTCTTCTTCTTCTTCTTCTTCTTCTTCTTCTTCTTCTTCTTCTTCTTCTTCTTCTTCTTCTTCTTCTTCTTCTTCTTCTTCTTCTTCTTCTTCTTCTTCTTCTTCTTCTTCTTCTTCTTATTCTTCCTCTTCTTCTTCCTTCTTCTTATTCTTCCTCTTCTTCTTCCTCTGCCTCTGCCTCTTCCTCCTCCTTCTTCTTCTTCTTCTCCTTCTTCTTCTTCTTCTTCTTCTTCTTCTTCTTCTTCTTCTTCTTCTTCTTCTTCTTCTTCTTCTTCTTCTTCTTCTTCTTCTTCTTCTTCTTCTTCTT
>QJPP01004965.1:0-53224 GCA_003996215.1 Jaltomata sinuosa
AATGCCCCCGCAGCCTTTATGAACTTGATGCACAGGGTTCTTGGCCCGTATTTGGACTCATTTGTGATAGTTTTTATAGACGACATCTTGGTATAATCGCGTAGTAGGGATGAGCATGAGCAGCACTTGAGGGTTATACTCCAGACTTTGAGAGATCATCGGCTTTATGCCAAGTTCTTAAAGTGCGAGTTTTGGCTTGAGTCAGTTGCATTCCTAGGGCACGTGGTGTCTAAGGATGGGATTAGGGATGACCCGGGAAAGATTTCTGCGGTTTGTGATTGGCCTAGACCTACTACTGCTACTGAGGTCCGCAGCTTTATTGGATTAGCAGGTTACTACAGACGCTTCGTTCAGGGATTTTCTTCCATAGCAGCACCCTTGAATATGCTGACTAGGAAGGATGTCCCATTTCAGTGGTCGGATCAGTGCGAGGATAGCTTTCAGAGGCTTAAGGCCTTATTGACTTCAGCTCCAGTTTTGACTTTGCCGATTGAGGGTCAGAGCTTCTCCGTGTGTTGTGATGCTTCTGGGGTTGGTCTTGGTTGTGTGTTGATGCAACAGGGTTGAGTAATAGCATATGCATCGAGGCAGCTGAAGGTTCACGAGCGCAACTACCCCTCATGACTTAGAGTTGGCAGCGGTAGTTTTCGCGCTCAAGATCTGGAGGCATTACCTATATGGAGTTCACTGTGAGATCTTCACTGATCACCGTAGTCTTCAGTATATCACGAGTCAGCGAGAGTTGAACTCGAGACAGAAAAGATGGGTCGAGTTACTGAAGGACTATGACTTCACTATTCTGTATCATCCGGACAAGGCAAACGTGGTAGCGGATGCCTTGAGTCGGAAGGCAGTGAGTATGGGTAGCCTAGCTTCTCTCTCAGTTTCAGAGCGATCGTTGGCCTTGGACATCCAGTCCTTGTCTAACCATTTGGTTAGGCTTGACTTGTCGGATCCTAGCAGAGTTCTCGCCAGTGTTGAGGTTCGTTCTACTTTGATTGATCAGATTTAGAGCCGTCAGTTTGAGGATCAGCAGGTGTGTGACCTTCGTGATCGGGTTGTTCAGGGTGAGACCAGTCGGGCTACTCTAGATTTAGATGGGGTTCTGAGGTTTGATAGTCGCCTTTGTGTTCCGAGGATTAGTGATTTGATTCATCTGATACTTCATAAGGCACATTGTACTAGATACTCCATTCACCCTGGCACAACAAAGATGTATAGAGACTTGAGACAGCGTTACTGGTGGAGTGGTATGAAGCGGGATATAACGGAGTTTGTATCTCGGTGCTTGAACTGTCAGCAAGTTAAGTTTGAGCACATGAGACCTGGTGGTTTGATGCAGCGACTTCCCATTCCTGAGTGGAAGTGGGAAGGGATTACTATGGACTTCGTTGTTGGTTTGCCTCGTACTTCTCATGGGTTTGATTCCATATGGGTGATTGTTGATAGGCTGACTAAGTCAACATATTTCTTGCCGGTTCAGACTTCTTATGGTGCAGAGAGGTTAGCTCAGATCTACCTTTATGAGATTCTTCGGTTGCACGGGGTTCCAGCTTCTATCATTTCAGACCGCGACACTCAGTTCACATCTCAGTTTTGGAGGGCTATTCAACGAGATTTGGGTACAGAGGTTCAGCTTAGTACTGTTTTCCACCCTCAGATAGATGGCCAGTCCGAGAGGACCATTCAGGTCCTGGAGGACATGCTTCGGGCCTGTGTTCTTGACTTTGGAGGTTCGTGGGATCAGTTTGTGCCTTTGGCTGAGTTTGCTTATAATAATAGTTTCCATTAGAGCATTGGCATGGCACCTTTTGAGGCCTTGTATGGTATGCGATGCAGATCGCCGATTGGTTGGTTTGATGGTTCTGAATCTAGGCCACATAGTACAGATTTTCTTCGAGATTCCTTAGATCAGGTCCGAGCGATTCAGGACAGACTTTGGGCAGCTCAGAGCAGACAGAAGAGTTATGCTGATCGTAGGCTTCGTGCCTTGGAGTTTAGTGTCGGTGACTTGGTGTTTCTCCGTGTATCGCCCATGAAGGGCGTGATGAGATTTTGTAGGCGGGGCAAGCTTAGCCCCAGTACATTGGGCCGTTTGAGATTCTTCAGAGGGTTGGTAGCGTTGCCTATCAGTTAGCCTTGCCTCCGATGTTTTCAGCTATACATCCTGTATTTCATGTTTCGATGTTGCGTCGGTATGTCCCAGATGAGTCTCATGTGTTGCAGTGGGATTCAGTTCAGTTGGGTGAGGGTTTAGCCTTTGTTGAGGAGCCGACAACTATTTTGGCCAGAGATGTCAGGAGATTGAGGTCTCGAAAGATCCCGGTTGTTCAGGTTCAATGGAGGCACCGTCTAATCGAGGAGGCTACCTGGGAGTCCGAGAGAGATATGCGTGCTCAGTATCCGCAGCTGTTTGAGCATTCAGGTACTCCCTTGTCCTTGACTTTCGAGGACGAAAGTCTTTTTAGTAGTGGATGATGTAATGACTCTTCCGGTCATTTCCGTGTATTCATTTTTCTTGTACTGTTAGAGCTTTCCTGTAGCGGCCCCAAGTCATTTATGGCTTGTTGGGACCGGTGGTTTGGTGCCCTAGTCGTTCGATTGATCATTATGATCAATTCCCTGTCTTAGAAGCTGAGTATCAAAATCGTGCGTATTTGAAAATATTTAATCTAAAAGTTGAATGTGGTAGAAAGTTATATTTTTATTGCTTTCCTAAAATATTTTAAATGTCTATGAAAAATATTTTTGGTATGATACATTTGCATCTGTATTTATTTTATAAGAATTTTGTAAGTTATTAATATTTTAACGGAGATAGCGAACTTAGCTATGTTAAAATTTATTATTATAATATAGTAGATTTTATTTAAAATAATATTCTATTAATTATGATATATTCAAAGAGTTATATTTATTTTACCGTGAATTTATGCAATACCCGAATATATACGTAATGAGATAAGAATGAATTTGGAGATTTCACCCTATTGCCATGTGGAGGTAGGAGAAGTGAATACCACTTTTTATTTCAATGTGGTGGCACTCTAATGTTTCCAACTTCTCATCTATCTCTCTTTTTTTAATTAATTACAATTGGATTATTATAAAGTGAGCCATTCACGTTATTTTTTTGGTTATTATACGTTAGTGGTGTTGTACACATATGGATTCCATTTTGCTCTCTCATTCATTTTTTTTACAGCAAGCTAATACTATTCTTACACTATGTTGCCATGCACGTTAGGAGAAAATTTTGCGGGAAAACCAGTTTACAATTATTCTGTCACTGATAAGAAAATCGATTATCTACGTCAAGTTATTCAAACCTAAATTTGTGTCTGATTTCATTTTGGATCTTCTCGGAGTGGTTCGAGCTTGGACATCATCGTTTTGGCAGCTGTTATCCGATGACAGGTAGGTTATGGTTTAAAATCCCTAGACTTAGCATATATCGGATAAAATTGTACTAGCTGGCATCCTTGGGTTGGATTATTAGGTTGGTACCACAGACCTTGACCGCTTTATTCATGTCCGCCTACTTTTGTTCCTCCGATGCTTGTAGTACTTGCCGATATATTTTATTTACCCTTGTGGTCCTATGAGGCCTTGTTGACTCTGGAACATAGAAGGTGGGATATTGGGAATGTCCGCGAGTCCCGGGCATAGAATTATCCTTCTAGGCTTGTTATGCTTGCTGAGTAGCTATGGGCCTGTGCAGGGTCGATAAGTTGATTGTGAGCTGCTGGGCAGCTAATGTGTTGATCATACCATTTCCATGCATATAAAGGGATTTTATCCATGTTTTACTACGGTTTTGGGCTTCGGGCCTACTGGCACGATTTTCTAAACCTTGCATGGCCCCGAGGGCCCATTTTTGATGGAAATAAATTGGAAATAGTTTGATTTAACTTTTGAATATTCTTGGGTAAAAGAAGGTAAAATTATGATTTATATCACCAGTTTTACGATTAACGCTAGACTCGACAGGGCCGGGGTGCTAGTTGAGTTTTCTTGCTACTTAAGATAATTTTAGCCTCGGTCAGACCGAGCACCCGAGATGACTTTATACTGTTTAGACCCGGTTATGCCCGGGCACCCTTGGAGGGTTTTTTGAGATATTTTCCTACTACTTTAGTCCTAGACAGGATCTGGGCATGCATATTAGAGACTGGGTCTCTATCTTAAAGCCGGACTTGCTTTCGGATGACATGTTTTGATACTGAGTTTTAGTATGGGGTCGGAGACCTCCATGGACCTTGCCATCCGGGCCTGGGGCTTCAGGTTGCGTGTGCCGGAGGAAGGGTATACGGTGGAGTAGAGGTATACGGGCAGTGTCCTTCCATGGAACCTACCTGCTGGGCCGGATCGGCACCGGAGGAGGTACATACAGAGATACCATTTCACTTGAGATCTTCATTCATCATATCATTCATTGTTTGAGGCTCCACCCTTGTTTGTTGTTTTTTGATTGTACGCTCCGGTAGTATGGGATGCCAGAGGGTTTGTTTTCACTTGTTTGTGTTCCTCGGTTGTATGGGCGGCCGTGGGACTTTAGGTAGACTCTTGCTATTTACTTACAGAATTGTTCCCTATTACGGTTAAGTATGAAATTGGTTACTGCTAAACTGTTAGTTTCTGGATTTTTGATTGATGTGATTAGTTGAGTTTGATTCATGTCTCTGAGCATGCCTATCATTACTCTTTCCCTCTTCTTACACTTGAGGTTACCGGTATACCGTCCATTTCGTAAACTTATTATGTATACACTGTTATTGCAAGGACCCCAGGTGAGTGTTTCTTACTTTCACCTGTGCCTATGGTGTATATATTCTGCTTGCTGGCCTCACACGTGGTTCTGTTGACTTCCCTCTGGGCTAGTTCCTGTGTACCCTTTCGTTGATTTCTGTGACTACTAACTTCTGTTCTGTCTGTTACTACGCTTTTATCTTATATGTGCCCAGTCGGCCTATGATACCTACTGGGTACCTTATGCTTTGCATTTGGTGCTCACCCTACCTCCCCTGCATCTTTGGGTGCAGATCCTAGCGTGGGACATCACCGTTAGATCGCTGTGATTCGTGCTTGGAGATCTGTTGGGGACTACTTCAGACTGAGGGTGAGCTCTTGGCGATCGGAGCTTAGCTTTAGTTTATCTTTTGCTTTATGTACTCTATTACCATTCGGAGACATCTGTATACGTTGTTTTGGATCGTTTGTATTCCTTATATGTAGTTCTGGCTCTATACTATGATACCAGGTCTCGGGGTTTGGTTTAGTTTCCGCATATGTATATATATATCCCTGTTATCTATTCTCTTCATCTTGTTCCCTCACTTTTGCTTATTAAACTGTTCTTCCGCTTATTTGTTAGATAGTAGCCCATTACTAACTGTCCTGGGCTACGGGAATTGGTTCTCCTATTGGGGGGATTGTAGGAGCCATCATGATCAAGAAATCGGGTCGTGACAATTATGATGCTCTTGTTGTATCTGTGACCTCTAGACCTGAAATCATAACGCTTTCTGATTTATATTGTTTTTGCTAAGTCATGAAACAAGGCTGGAACATGATGCAATTATCAAACAAAGCTTTGTCCAGAAACATTTTTCTGCTCACAACCCTGTTGTTATTTCTAACAATAAGGGTGATGGTGACTATAAACAAAACTCTAACTCCAATAACTTTGGTGGTGGAAAATATGGATGAGGCCGAGGTCGTGGAGGCAGAAAAAGTTACGATTCTCATGGACAACATTCAAACGGTCCTCTCAATGTTAAGTGTGCAACAAATATGGTCATACGACACTCAACTGCTACCATCGCTTTGATCATGCCTAACAAGCTGCTTCCAAAAATCAGATGGCCGCTTATATTGCTCAACCTAATATTGTAACTGATCCTACTGGTATCTGGATTCGGGGGCCACAAACCACTTTACTCATGATCTCAATAATTTGACGCTTCAAAGTGACTATAATGGCACAAACCAGATCTTGGTTGTTAATAGAGCAGGTTTGTCTATTTGTCATATTGGTGAATCAAAATTGATGTCTTCTTTGCAAGACTTATATCTTAAAAATATTTTATATGAGCCTGAGATTACTAAGAGTTTATTAAGTGTGGCTCAATTTACTGCTGACAATAATATTTATTTTGAGTATCACCCTCATTTTTGTGTTGTGACGGATTGGGCAACAGGGAAGGTGTTACTTGATGGGTGACTTGAAAATAGCCTCTACAAACTTTCCTCCTCTGGGTACGAGCATATCTTGTGTCTACCTCTTCTTATAATGTTTGGCATAGTCGTTTAGGTCATATTTCATTTAAGATTGTTTCAGGTGTTGTTAAAATACTCAAGTCAACAATTTTAATGAATAAGAGTTCTATTGTTTGTTCATCATATCAATAAGGCAAAAATCATAAGCAACCCTTCCATGTTTCCTGTTCCCTCTCACTATATCCCTTGAATTTAATTCACTCTGATGTATAGGGTCTGCTTCTTATTTAGCAAGCAATAAAATTATAATGCCCCGAACTTAAGATACATGTGCAACTCGTAAACGTGAACGGACCATTATGAACCAAGAGGATAAGGTTGTAAATGGATAATTATACAAAGGGACACTTATATTAAGCTATTTGAAGTGCTAGACCAAGGTTAGATACCAAAAGGAGACTTGAAACAAAAGTTCAAGTTGAAGGGTTCACTACGGTAGACTATTTCAAACAAGCTTGTATAAGATCGGACTTGTAACGGGTATATCTCCTAATATAAAAGGATTTAGAGGTTTTAAAAAATACCAAATTAAAGGTATTTGAGTCTAGTTTCCAACGCAATAAATCACTCATCCATACGAGTATGGAGTAAAAAGTAATGCATATTTTACTACAGACGCGCGCATTGCCCAATAACTGTGGAACATGTGGTGGCCTTAGGTAAGTTGGCCAAAAGTTATGTTTTTATATTGAAACTTTGGGATTTTATTTTTCATATCTATCAAAACCAAAAGGACCTGGTTCCTACTGATTTTCTTCAGTTTTTCTTCATCTCAATCTCTCCCTAGCCTAAGGTAAGTGAATTCCTTCAAGAATCAAGTGTATTTTTCATCATAGGTCACAGAAACATACTTAGTCAAGTGTTTCTTGAAGGAAAAGGTATTGTTCTTGAAGATAAAAAAGGTGCAGGGATTGTATTCTTATTGATAAAGGTATGTCTGCTCTTCTATCCCTATAAATATGATTCTAAGAGTTGTTTTAAGTATAATTTACGGGTAAGACTCACGGGACGGTGATAAGAAGCCGTGAGTCCATATTTTGACCATTGTAGTTGATATAATTGGTGAGCAGGGAGTATATAGAGGGCTGTAATGGTTGTATTTGTAACACCCCGTACCTTTCAAAACCTATGTGACTAAGTAAATATCGACGAAGGTATTTGAGCTCGAGATTGTGAAGGGGTACTTTGGCCTAGAATTTGAAATGGTCAAATGTATATAAGTGTTAAGTTAAATTATAAGGATGAGGGTTTTGAAAATGATATAAAACAAGTGAGGTATTTGCTCGACTTATCTAAGCTCTTAGGTGACAAGTAGGTGCATCACCTACCTACGCTAACGAACTAAGTTCCGAGGGCCGATTATGGGCAGCAACACCATGGATTATTAGACCTAATGGTAGCCCAAATGAAGCTTAAAGTTGGCCCATCAAAGCACAACCAAATCTGGCCCAAACAACTACAAAAGGTAGCCACCAGTATTGACCACATTTTGACCCAAGAGAAGCCCAAAATCAGCCACAAAACTTAACCCTTTTGAGGCCCAAGCAAAGGGTAATTTTGGCACAAGTTTCTTGACCCATTTTGGCACAATATACTCAAAATAATTCGGCCAAAAAGGTCCCTTTATACAGACCTTTTGTTGATCAATATTGATCACAAAAAGCTGGAAAAATTCTCTCCTATCTGCTTTCCTTTTGGCAGCCCTTCTCTCTCTTTAGGGTTCTAAGAAGATCAAGATTCATTCAAGCTTAAGGTGAGTTAAACAACTTGTTATCTTGGTATTAATCTACTACATATAGCTAGAATATCCTATGGTAAGAAAGACATGAACTATGACAACCCCTTTCTTAAGATTTAACACATAGAAATTGTGTAACAATTAAGAGATTTCTTCTTCTCTTGTTGGTGTATGTGTATGGGGTACTTAAGCTTTTCAAGGCATCAATAAAAATAGGATAATACACACCTTCAAGTGTGGTAAGTACTCTGCCCATAATCATATTTTTGGATTGAAGTTCGGATGGACAATTGTTGTTGAATTGTTGTTAAGAACTCACGGGACGGCGATCGGAAGCCGTGGGTTCAATGTGTTGCTATTGTATTTCGGCATGGTGAGTTGTGTAGGGGCTGTTTGATGTGTTTTGTATTATTGGAGGCAATAGGTTGGTGTGTGTGTGATGTGTATTGGACAGGGGAGAAAGGTGTGACGATACACCTTTAATTAATGCAAAATACGTAAATCTTCCCGGAAAATGTTTAGCTACTATTTTGGAAAGGTTGCATCAGGTTTAAGAGCTAATATTAGCTTCATTATACCCTTGTGTTGTAGATTAACTTAATAAAGGAAATCCCAAGTTCTGGTAAGCACAATCTTCGGAAGGAACGAGGTATGTTAAGGCTTCTTTATTCCTTATCGGCATGAATCTAGAAATAGAACTCTAAATCTCCGAAAGAAGGAATTTGAGTATTCTGTTGTAAGAGAGATGATTTGGTAACTCAAAAAGTCTTAAGGAACTAAGTTATACATTATGGTGATTCAAGTCGCCTTCTTATAAAAATCTGATTCTTTTGCACGAAACGTAAGTTATCCTTTTGTCAAGTTTCTTCTTTGTATTGTGATCCCTAATCAAGCTTTAGAAAGTATACAAGGAAAGTTAGCAAGTCAAATCCCCATTTATATGTGTTTGGTATGTTGAGTCCAACACCTAGTAAGCCAAGGCTAAATAAGTTATCTAAATGAACCTTCATAAATAACAAGAATAGCTTTGAAGGTCAATCTAGTAATACACTTATTATGCGTGGTTTGCGTGTTTGTGTGCACCGAGGTGCTACTGCCATATTGAGGCTATTATATACATAGTGTGCACCGAGGTGCTACTGCCATATTGAGGACATTATATACATAGTGTGCACCGAGGTGCTACTGCCATATTGAGGCCATTATATACATAGTGTGCGCCGAGGCGCTACTGCCATATTGAGGCTCTTATATATAGGGTGCACCGAGGTGCTATTGTGGTTCAGCGTGGGTTATAAAGAGTGAGTTGTGGTGTGAGTTAATGCATGTGTTGTATTCTAAAAAGAATAAAGGAGAAAGAGCTTAACGAGTCTTACCAATTACAGTTTACAAGTTTCATATTATATCTTGTTCAAATTTACTACTTGCGACTTGCTTTTATGTTTCTACCTTACATGCCAGTACATTATTATCGTACTAACGTCCCCATTGCTTGGGGGCGCTGCATTCATGCCTGCAGGTCCAGACAGAAACCCAGATAGACCTCTTCAGTAGGAGTTACAACGTTCAACCATTTTGGTAAGCTCCATTCTTCCTGGAGCTGACGAGTCAGAGGTCTAGCTTATATTTTGACCAGGTTATGTATATGTACAATTTATGGGTAGTCCAGGGCCCTGTCCTGGATATGAGATATTTTACTTACTCCTAGAGGCTTGTAGACGTGTATATGTACATCAGTGTTGGGTATGGCCTTGTCGGCCTTGTCAGCCTTGTTATTAGCTATCTACTTTGATAATAGCCTTGTCGGCCTTGAGTTGTTTACCTACTATTGAGCTTTCAGTGTTTCAAATTGTTATTCTTAGAGACCTTGTCGGTCTCAGACCCCCAACAGGTTCAATAAAGATACACTCTATTTTGGCACCCTCGACCTTTTAGGGCTCCAGGTGTCGATCATGCCTCCCATGGTTTGGGGCGTGATAGTATTATTAATGAAATAAGGTGTGTATTATTGTGTATTGAGGCAGCAAGCTTGCTGCGATAAGGAGGGATGCTAGGTATAGCAAACACGATATTTATGGCTCTTGCAAGCTTGTTGCTTGTCAAGTGTTTGATAAAATGCCTATATGGATTGATAATGTTGTTTATGTGTTATTAGGCTTCCTATCACTGTTTGAAATGTTATAATTCTCTTCCAACTTAACCTACGAGCTTAAAAGGTCATTTAAATGCTACTAGATAAAGAACTCCCGAGGCGGTGTTTAAAAGTCGAGGGTCAAGTTTATGACCTTGTTTGGGATATGGAATGATCTGTATATTGTAAGGCAAGGATGGAGGGATTAATATTGACTTCATAGGTTGTCATAGTTCAGTTGATAAGGGGAAAAGAGTGAGGTGTGGCGATACACCATTTATTTATCTTATTTGCTAAGCTTATCACTAGTAATCTATTATAGTCTTTCCGACCTCGCCATATTTCTTGGTTAGTCACTTATACTATTGCATATGTTGTTATTTCATAGATAAGGAGTGTTTGAAAGGAACTAATGACACGACATAAGGGATAAAGAGTCTCGAAGTAAGGTATGTAAAGCTAAAACCTCTTTCGCCATCAAGACACGACCTAGAGTCACATGTTCCTCCTATAAAGGTCGTAATAGATTATATGCTACTTGAAAGTAAAGCTTATTACTATTATAGTTCTCTCTCATGTGGAGTTCTAAACCTATAGAGTTATAGTACTCATTTCAAGTCAAAGAAGACGTATGTTTCACACGACGGTGTGCATATATGTCACAAAACTTAGAGGAAGTAATTGGCCATAGAATAGCCCCGAGTATATAGATCACATAGATATATGATTCTTCAGCTAAAAGAAAGTAATCAATATTCAGATAATGAGTTATATGATTCATAAGTTGCTTACTATGGGACTTTACAAGCAAGATGAGATTATAGCCTACTCTATAGCGTGGGGTGGGTATCTTTAGGGCCATTATGTGCGACACTATTATGTGCACAGAATTTCGATAGAGTTAGCTGGAACATCCCATTGTGGATTCCCCTGACTATACAGGACTGCAGGCAGACCTTACAGGAGCCCTGGAAGGTATACCTTGACAGGCCACATTATCCATACTATGAGATTTCACGCATGGTTGTGATTGTTAGCTACAGATGCCAACCAGGTGTCACCGATCGCCGACAGTAGGCCATCTTGTGACTTTCTGACAGTTAGTATTACATAAAGAATAGATAAGCTATATAAAAGGGTAAAGATGTCACCTAGGCAAATTCTAAGAATTTTAAATATATGTAAATAAGTAATGCCTAGGACGTTATATAAGGACCCCTGATATTGGTCATAGTATCAGTTTCAAATTACATTCCCAGTATATCTATGCTCAGATTTTCCTATTTTTGATATTCAATTCAGTGAGCATTCTTACATGTCTACTTGTTTTTCAGTCTGCTTTACATACCAGTACATGTTTTATATGTACTGGCGTTCCTTTATTTTTGGGCGCTACATTTTTATGAATGCAGGCTGAGGTACTCAGGCTAGCAGAAATCCACAGTAGACCAATGCCTTCTAGTTGATCAGTTGGTAAGCTCCACCTGTCTCTGGAGCTATCAGATGCCTAGGTCATATATTTTGGATTAATGTACATATCATATAGTGGGTATGTCAGGGTCCTGTCCCGACTAGTTATCAGATTTTCAGTTGCAGACTCTTTAAAGGCTTCTTAGATATAGTTTTGTTTCAATTGTACAACTAGTCCAGTAGGCCTTTTAGTTATCTATATTTCAATATATGTAAACACATGTTGATATTCATGTTATTGCTTGTCAGTTTACAACTTTAGCACGAGTTTAGTATATATGACCAGCAGGTGCTCGTATAACTCCTTGATGTCTTCCCCTCCTAGCTAGGGGCGTGACAAACTTGGTATCAGAGCACAAGGTTCAAGTGTCCCAGGGAGTCTAGGAAGCCATGTCTAGTGGGACCTTCCTTATGAATGTGTTGTAGGCCACATTTATAATTAAGGGACTACACGGGCATTTAGGAATCTAACCTTCTATTAAAATCTAGATCGTGCAGTAGAGATAAGTCATAGAAAGTTACTTCTGACTCACACTCTGCTTATTTGTGATACAGAGCATGTCCACTAAAGATGCAAATAAAGTAGGCCATAGGGCCACTACCAGCACTACTCAGGAGGCAGTCACTATAGAACATTCTCCAGTGTTAGTGGATCAGACCAGGGCTCAGGAGGGCTTGCCAAGTCCTACGCTTCCAAGTCCTCAGGTGCCTAGAACATAAGGGTATACAAGAGTTCCTACACCTCCAGTAGCATCAACAACAGTTTCTATACTGCATGTACCACCACCAGGTGCCTCAGAGCAGGATCTTAGAGGAGAAATATAGTTGCTCACCCAGTTAGTAGCTGCTCAGGTCCAAGGAAAGAATATGGCTGCAGGTAACACTATTTAGGGAGAGACTGCCAGATCCAGAGTTCGTGATTTCCTCAGGATGAATCCCTCTGTGTTTACAGGATCTAGTGTGAAAGAGGACCCTCAACAGTTTATAGATGAGATCAACAGAATCTTCAGGGTTATGCATATATCTAAGACTGAGGTTGTTGAATTGGCCTCCTATCAGCTAAAAGATATTGCCATTGACTGGCATGAGATATGGGTCGACTCCAAGGGCCCAAATTCCCCCCAACAGTTTGGGAAGAATTCTCGAGGGCCTTTATGGATCACTTTTTACCTTTAGAGCTCAGGAAAGTGAGGGTGGATGAATTTCTATCCTTACGATAGAATAACCTCAGTATTAAGGAGTATAGCATACGATTTACTCAGTTGGTCAGATTTGCTCCGGAGATGGTCAGCACCCAGAGGGCGAGGATGCATTACTTTATGGGTGACCTCAGAGATCATTTGATTGAATCTTGTGCAGTTGCTGTACTTAATAATGATATGGATATTGCTAGACTGATGGCATATGCGCAGCGAACAGAGGATGGAATATATGACCGCAAGGCAGGGAGATGAGAAAGGGAGAAGAGTAAGAGGTCTAGGGCAGCTGGAAGATATCAGGGAAATGGCAAGGCTTCCTACAGTAGAGGGCCACCTAGGCAGGCTCAGTCTACATTCCACTTCACTGCTAGTGCTCCAGCTCAGTCATCGAGGTCCAGGTAGGATCAGAGTCAGACTTCTAGGGCACAGGCCCCCACTATAAGAGAGGTACTAGTCGGGGATTACCACCTCGGCCTACTTGCAGATAGTGTGGCCGATTTCATTTTGGAGAGTGCTTATATGGATTTACCGCTTGTTATAGGTGTGGATTCGAGGGTCACAAGATGCGTGATTGTCCTAGACTTAGAATTGAGAGAAGGGGTGATAGATCACCGTTCACAGGCTTTATAGGAGTATCCTCTTCTTCAGCACCACCTTCATCTCGTGATCCTCAGGCATAGATAGGCAGAGGTACAGGTAGGGGTAGAGGCAGAGGTTCACGTTTGGGAGCTGGCCCAAATTGAATGTATATATTAGCAGGCCAACAGGATTCAGAGGCTTCCCCAGATGTGGTTACATGTACCTTATCCATCTTCTCTTATGATGTTTATGCATTGATAGATCCAGGGGTGACTCTGTCATATGTTACTTCATTTGTTGCTAAGAAGTTCAGAATAGAGGCAGAGTTATTACGTGAGCCATTTGCAGTATTGAATCTAGTAGGAGAGTCTATTATAGCTAAAAGGATCTACTATGGGTGCCTACTAACAGTATGTGGCCATGATACATTGGCTAACTTGATAGAGCTGGACATGGTTGATTTTGATGTCATTATGGGCATGTACTGGCTATCCTCTTGTTATGCTACAGTTGATTGCCGAGCTAAGATTGCTCGATTCCATTTCCAGGAGATCCAGTCTTGGAGTGGAAAGGGAATGTTGTGATGCCTAGAGGAAGGTTTATTTCCTATCTTAAGGCATAAAAGCTTATAGCAAAAGGGTGTTTATATCACCTAGTCCATGTCAGAGACCTTAAAGTTGAGGAACATGTGTCAACTTTTTAGTCCGTATCCGTTGTGAATGAATATCCAGATGTGTTTCCTGATGAACTTCCTGGATTACCTCTGGTTAGAGATATTAACTTTAGTATCGACCTAGATCTCGATACCCAGCCTATATCCATTCTACCTTATATAATGGCACTAGCAGAGTTGAAAGAGCTAAAAGAACAGTTGAAAGATCTACTTGAAAAAGGTTTTATTCGACCTAGCATATTGCTATGGGGCGCTCCAGTACTATTTGTATGTAAGAAGGATGGAACAATGCGAATGTGTATAGATTACATATAGTTGAATAAAGTGACAATAAAGAATAAGTACCCCCTACCCAGAATAAATGATTTATTTGATCAGTTGCAGGGAGCTAAATATTTTTCAAAGATTGACTTAAGATCTGGTTATCACCAGTTGAGGATACGTGAAGTAGATATTCCAAAGACAGCCTTCAGAACTAGATATGGGCACTTTGAGTTCCTTGTCATGTCATTTGGACTAACGAATGCCCCAACAGCCTTCATGGATATGATGAATAGGGCTTTTAAACCCTTTCTTGATATGTATGTGATTGTATTTGTAGATGATATCTTGATATATTCACATGATGACGCAAAGCATACAGACCATCTCAGATCAGTTCTATAGACTCTTGGAGAACACCAACTTTATGCCAAGTTTTCTAAATGTGAGTTCTGGATGAACTCAGTGGCTTTTCTTGGCCATGAGATCTCTGGTGAAGGTATTAAAGTGGACTTTCAGAAGATAGAGGTTGTGAAGATATAGCCTCAACCTATCACTCCGACAGAAGCACATAGTTTCTTGGGGCTCGCCAGTTATTACATGAGGTTTGTGGAGGGATTTTCCTCTATTTCTACCCCATTCACAAATTAACATAGAAAGAGGCTAAATTTCAGTGGTCAAATGCTTGTGAAAGAAGATTTCAAGAGCTGAAAGATAGATTGACTACAACTCTTGTATTGGCCTTACCAGAGGGCACATAAGGGTATGCCATTTATTGTGATGCTTTGGGTGTCGGCCTAGGATGCGTCTTGATGCAACATGGGAAGGTTATAGCATATGTTTCTCGATAATTGAAAAAGCATGAACATAACTACCCCACACATGATTTAGAGCTTGCAACAGTTGTATTCGCACTTAAGATTTGGCGCCACTATTTGTATGGGGTACATGTTGACATATTTACAGACCATAAGAGTCTCTAATATATCTTCAAGCAAAAAAAGTTGAATTTGAGGCAGAGAAGGTGGCTAGAATTTCTGAAAGACTACGATGTCAATATTCTCTACCATCTCGATAAAGCCAACATTGTAGCGGATGCTCTCAGTCACATGTCTATGGGTAGCCTAGCACATTTGCCACCCGCTGAACATGAAGTAGCATGAGATGTTCATAGATTAGCCAGTTTAGGAGTTTGACTTCTAGATTCTAAAGATGGAGGTGTGGTTGTGCAGAACACTACAAAGTCATTATTAGTGGCGTTAGTGAAAGAAAAATAATATGATGATCCCTTATTACTCCAGTACAGAGAAGGGATTAGACAACATAAAATTTTAGCATTTGAGATGGCGGGGGATGGTTCCTTAAGGTGCCTAGGAAGACTGTGTGTTCCTAATGTAGATGGTCTAAGATAATAAATAATAGCTGAAGCACATTGTTCCCGGTATTCCATTCATCCAGGCTCTACAAAAATGTACCATGACCTTTAAGTGGTCTACTGGTTGAATGATATGAAAAGGGATATAGCAGAGTTTGTAGCACAGTGCTCTAACTGCCAGCAAGTGAAAGCAGAACATCAAAGGCCCGGTGGACTAGCTCAGACTATGAGCATTCCAGTGTGGAAATATGAGGCTATTAACATGGATTTTATTACAGGTTTGCCTTCCTCATTTCATAAGCATGACTCTATTTGGGTGATCATTGATCGATTAACAAAATCAACCCACTTCTTACCAGTTAAGTCTACCAGTACCACAGAAGATTATGCCAAGATATATATAACAACGATTGTTCACTTGCATGGAATTCCAATGTCCATCATTTCAGATAGGGGTGCCCAAATCACCTCACATTTTTGGAGGTCATCTCAAGAGAGTTTGGGCACATAAGTGAACCTTAGCACCGCATTCATCCACAAACAGATGGCCAAGTTGAGCACACTATTCAGACACTCGAAGATATGTTTAGAGCATGCATTCTAGACTTTAAAGGCAATTGGGATGAACATTTTCCCTTGATAGAATTTGCCTATAATAATAGCTATCACTTCAGTATTGGCATGGCCCCATTTAAAGCTCTTTATGAGAGATGATGTAGATCACCTATTAGTTAGTTTGAAGTAGGTGAGACTCAAATATTGGGACTAGATCTTATCCATCAAGTAGTTGAAAAGGTAAAGCTAATACAGAAGCGGCTGAAGACCACTCAAAGCCGACAAAAATCTTATACAAATGTGCGACACGGAGATTTAAAGTTCCAAGTTGATAACTGGCTATTCTTGAAGGTATCTCCTATGAAGGGGGTTATGCGATTTGGAAAGAAAGGTAAGTTGAGCCCTAGATATATTGGTCCTTGTAGAATCCTAAGGAGAGTTGGCCAGGTAGCCTATGCGGTTGATTTACCTTCTGAGTTAGCAACAGTGCATTGTTACATAAATACTTACTAGATCCTTCTCAAGTTATCCCTCTTGAGGGTATTGAACTCTCAGAAGATTTATCATATGAAGAAGTCCCGGTGGCCATACTAGATAGACAAATCAGAAAATTAAGAACAAAAGGAATAGCTTCAGTTAAAGTCCTATGAAAAAGTCAAAATGTAGAAGAAGCCACGTGGAAAGCAGAGGCCGACCTGAAGGACAAATATCCTCACTTATTCAAGGAAAACCAGAAGGTACTTGATACGTGCCTATGATTCAAGAGTTCTATATGTTCCTCAGAGTTGAGATGTAAAGTCAAAGGAGTATGGGGTAAGCTATATCAACTACTATAGTTTTCATTCCTTTAAGGCCAAGCGGAGCCTCGTTGATACCTATTGAATATTATTCTCTTGTTGTGATGCTCTGTGAAGTGTATAGTATGTACTTTGGTTAGCTAACAGGTTTTGGATAGGCCAGTGTACAAAGAAAACTCTGCCAATTTTTTTTTTGAAAAGCTAGAGTCAAATTAATTTTGAGTCGTGTTCTTTATTCGAGGACGAATGATCCCAAGGGGGGATAATATAATGCCCCAAACTTAAGATACATGTGCAACTCGTAAACGTGAATGAATCATTATGAACCAAGAGGATAAGGTTGTGAATGAATAATTATACAAAAATACACTTATATTAATCCATTTAAAGTTCTAGACCAAGGTTATAGACCAAAAGGAGACTTGTAACAAAAGTTCAAGTTGAAGGGTTCACTACGGTAGACTATTTCAAATAAGCTTGTATAAGGTGTGACTTGTAACGGGTATATATCTCGATATGAAAGGATATAGAGGTCCTATAAAGTACCAAATTAAAGGTATTTGAGTCTACTTTTCAACACAATAAACCGCTCATCCATATGAGTTGAAAGTAAAAAGTTATACATATTTTACTACAGATACACGCACTGCCCAATCACTGCGGGACATGTGGCAGTCTGAGGTAAGTCGGCCAAAAGTTGTGTTTTTATATTGAAACTTTGGGATTTCATTTTCCATACCTATCAGAACATAAAGTACCTGGTGCCTACTGGTTTTCTTCAGTTCTTCTTCATCTCATTCTTTCCCTAGCCTAAGGTAAGTGAATTCCTTCAAGAATCAAGTGTATTTTTCATCATAGGTCACGGAAACACACTTAGTCAAGTGTTTTTTTTGAAGGAAAAGGTGTTATTCTTGAAGATAAAAAAGGTGCATGGATTTTATTCTTATTGATAAATGTATTTATGCTCTTCTATCCCTATAAATATGACTCTAAGAGTTATTTAAGTATAGTTTACGGGTAAGACTCACGGGACGGGGATAGGAAGCCTTGAGTCCATGTTTTTCCCATTGTAGTTGATATAATTGGTGAGCAGGGAGTATGTAGAGGGCTGTAATGGTTGTATTATTGATTAAATATGATGTGTATTATTGTGTATTGAGGCAGCAAGCTTGCTGCGATAATGAGGGACTCTAGGTATAGCAAACACGATTTTTATGGCTCTTGCAAGCTTGTCGCTCGTCAAGTATTTGATAAAATGCCTATATGGATTGAGAATGATGTTTATATGTTATTAGGCTTCCTATAACTGTATGAATATTATAATTCTCTTCTAACTTCACCTATGAGCTTAAAGGGTCATTTAAATGTTACTAGATAAAGAACTCTCGAGGCGGTGTTTGGAAGCCGAGGGAATAAGTTTATGACCTTGTTTGGGATATGGAATGGTCTGTATATTGTAAGTCAATAATGGAGGGATTAATATTGACTTTGTAGGTTATCATAGTTCAGTTGATAAGGGGAAAAGAGAGAGGTGTGGTTATACACCATTTATTTATCTTATTTGCTAAGCTTGTCGCTCGTAAGCTATTATCGTCTTTTTGACCTAGCCATATTTCTTGATTAGTCGTTTATACTACTGCATATGTTGTTATTTCATAGATAAGGAGTGTTTGAAGGGAACCAATGACATGACATAAGGGAGAGAGAGTCTCGAAGTAAGGTATGTAAAGCTAAAACCTCTTTCGCCATAAAGGCACGACCTAGAGTCACATGTTCCTCCTATAAAGGTTGTCATAGATTATATGCTACTTGAAAGCAAAGCTTATTATTATTATAGGTCTCTCTCATGTGGAGTTCTAAACCTATAGAGTTATAGTACTCATTTCTAGTTAAAGAAGTCATATGTTTCACTCAACGGTGCGCATATATGTCATGAAACTTAGAGGAAGTAATTGGCCACATAATAGCCATGAGTATATAAATCACATAGATATATGATTCTTTAGCTAAAAGAAATTAATCAATATTCAGATAACGAGTTATAAGATTCATAAGTTGCTTACTATGGGCTTTTATAAGCAAGATGAGATTATAGCCTACTCTGCAGCATGGGGTGGGTATCTTTAGGGCCACTACGTGCGACGCTCTTTTGTGCACAGAATTTAGAGAGAGTCAGCTGGAACTTCCCGTTGTGGATTCCCCTGACTACACAGGTCTGCGAGCAGACCTTACAGGAGCCCTAGAGGGCATACCTTGACAGACCACGTTATCCAGACTTTGAGATTTTACACATGGTTGTGATAGTTGGATACATATGCCAAACAGGTGTCATCGATTGCCGACAGTAGGCCATCTTGTGACTTTCTGACAGTTAGTATTACATAAAGATTAGATAAGCTGCATAAAAGGGTGAAGATGTCACCTAGGCAAATTTTATGAATTTTAAATATATGTAAATAAGTAATGCCTAGGACGTTATATAAGGACCCCTGATATTGGTCATAGTATCAGTTTCAGATTACATTCCCAATATATGTATCCTCAGATTTTCCTATTTTTGATATTCAATTCAGTGAGCATTCTTACATATCTACTTGTTATTCAGTCTGCTTTACATACCGGTACATGTTTTATATGTACTGGCATCCCTTTATTTTTGGGCGCTGCATTTTTATGAATGAAGGCTCAAGTACTCAAACTAGCAGACATCCACAGTAGACCAGTGCCTTCCAGTTGATCAGTTGGTAAGCTCCACCTCTCTCTGGAGCTATTACATGCCTAAGTCATATGTTTTGGATTCATGTATATATCTTATAGTGGGTATGTCGGAGCCCTGTCCCGACTAGTTATCATATTTTCAGTTGCAGACTCTTTAGAGGCTTCTTAGACATAGTTTTGTTTCAATTGTACAACTAGTCCAGTGGGCCCTTTAGTTATCTATGTTTCAATATATGTAAACACATGTTGATGTTCATGTTGTTGCTTGTAAGCTTACAACTTTAGCACGAGTTTAGTATATATGACCAGCAGATGCTCGTATAACTCCTTGATGTCCGCCCCTCCTAGCTAGGGGCGTGATAAAAATTTGTAATTAAATTATTATTTATGATTGTACAAAACTCACTTGGGATTATCCCATGTCCTCCAAAAGTGAAGTTTATTCTATCTTCTTGCGCTTTAATTTACAAGTTGAAAATTGTTTTGAGCATAAAATTAAAGTAGTTCAATCAGATTGAGGTGGCAAATATCAGAAGTGTTCATAAATTTTTAAACAAGTTGGTATCATCCATCAATTACCTTATCCTCATAATTATGAAAAAAATGGCTCTACAGAATGCAAACATCGTCATATTATTGAGACTGGTCTGACTTTATTGGCTCATGCTTTATTGCCTCTTAACTTTTGAGATGATGCCTTTTTTACCGGAATCTATCTTATCAATCGTATGCCTACTCTAATTCTCCAGTATATTTCTCCTTATGAGAAGTTACATCAGAAAGTGCCTGATTATAATTTATTGAATGTTTTTGGTTGTGCTTGCTATTCGTACTTGCGGCCCTATAACTCTAATAAACTTGCATTCAGGTCATGTCAATGTATTTTCTTGGCTTATGTTTCACATCACAAAGGCTATAAATGCCTTCATATTCCAATTGGCCAAAATTATCTCTCTCGTCATGTAATGTTTGGTGAGTTAACCTTTCCTTTCCTAACCCAAAACAACCTCCCACCAGTGGTATCCTCTCATACTCATGCTTCTTCTATGTTGCATGTGATAGCACCTTCTGCTACACCACAAATGCCTCATCTACCAGTTTGCACTAATAATCTAGTGTCCTTGCTCTCTGCTAATCCGGATTTTCGTTCAGCATAATCATATCAAGTGTCTCCTACCTTGCTACCATTTTTACCTCCTACAAATGACCTTCCTCCTTTGCCAACCTCTGTATCAAATTCAATTTAGAAACCATCTTCCACGTAGAATCATCACCATATGGTCACTCATCATAAAGGTTGGTATATGACTTGGTGTAGCACATTGGGAGAATAAGGTTGAAATTGGGTGATAATATCAAAGAATTAAACTAAGGTTTTAGGTCAAAGAAATCCCTTAAACAAAAGTTTCAGTTAAAAAAATACCTCGTGTAACACCTTGCCTATTTGGAAGGTTTAAATTAACCCGTACCTTCGGGGTAAGACTAATAGTGTCTAATATGCTAAGAAATATGTGTTATGAGGTATTATAATCGCAAAATGATCGTATATTAGTTTTGAAGTCAAGCAAGTTGCAAAATAAAAGTCGACAAAAATTATCGTAAGTTTCTTTAATAAATTTTCTGAACTTTGGGTCAAATGTCTCAGAGCTTTTCTCCCAATATATAAAGAGCTAGAAGACCCCCGACCTACCAAGTTGAAGGTCTATGAGCCTAGTTTCTATCGCATAAAATATTACATCAAATCGACATTGGAATAAGAAGTTATGACTGTTTTACAGCAAACTATCTGGGCTGAAATTGGGTCGCCAATCGAGTCGCGAATCGGGTCGGGTCAAAATCATTTGAAAGTTGTAAATTAACATTTTAACATCCCAAAATAGTTCTGAAACTGAGAGCAAACATAATAGAGGGTTCCAAGAGTGTTCTTGAGAGATCAAGATGCATTTTTAGTGATTTCTATCGCTAAACTTTGCCCCCGTGCCTAGAAACGCGATCTTTATGCGTGACAATCTTTTTTCCCTTTGATAAGCCGCATTTTGATCTGATTTCAGAAGATAGAACTTGGTAGTTCTTGGTATTTCTTCAAGATTTACACTTGGTTTGCTAAGATAACTATCTCCGGGCTCTTTATGATTGTTTTTACGAAGTTCTACGGACGTTTCATCAAGTTATGATCCTATAAAAAAAATTACCGATTTAAGCTTAATTATAAACTGTTTATAGGTGCGTATAAGCTGCATATATATAGTGTTTGTGAATCTTAGGATTTAAGGGACAACTTTCATGAAGGAACTACGAGCATTCAGACATTCATTGAAAAGGTATGTTAAGGCTAAGCATCGTCCTTCCTTTGAGCACGAATTTTAGAAAATTTCTAAATCGTTAAATGCGATATTTTACTATTCTATTGCTAGAAAACCTTCAATGAAAGGTATTGGGATCGTAGATGAAGTATTTTCGTGATTCTATTATATTGATATTCCACTCGTTCGGTTATATAGAGTATTCGACATCTATATGTCATTTTGTCGACTTCCTTAACTATATGTCTATATGTAGGAGTTCTTATTCTTCTTTGAGTATTGTGACTTAAAATAATTGTAAAGGAACATTAAGGATTCGCAACCAGTCCACCTTCCTCGCTAAAGTATTTTTCTAAAAACTTTAAAATAATACGTCGATTTTCAAAACTCTCAAATGTAGCTTGTATGTATAAACTACTAAAGGACATGTTTTTTTTTGAAATACTTTCTTTTACAAACTATTAAGGAAACATATATAGAAACTAAGTGAAGCACATTAAGCTTTTTATGAACATCCACAGGTTTAAGTTACCTTTCTAAAGTCGAGTTAAGTGTTCCAGTTTATTCTACAAGCATATGAGGTTCTACAAGGCATTTACATGTTATACGAAAGTGATTACGAGATTATGAGAACAAGAGTACCAGCGGGCCAAGATTGACAACATAATTATGGTAACATATATGCATTACGAATCCATGACATGACATGCTATGCATTCTACTCCCGAGCTACAATCGGGAGGTATGAGGCCTATTGCCTAGAGTTATACGTATGAGATAAAGATGGCCACAAGTTAGCAAATATGATGTCGATTAGCTACCGGAAGACACCACCATTCCTAGCATTTGGTTGGGTATGACATGCATTTGCATTGGTATATGTATACGTATTTATGATATACGATTACACGAGTATACCATGCATATTTAATTTTTATAAGGTCAGATGTCGGCCATGGAGGCTGTCAGAGTTTCAGTTTCAGGTGGTATCTCCATTAACCTTTTTACAACAACTATTTATGATTCTACTTTCCCTTAGATACCAGTAAATTTTTATTCATACTGACGTCCCGTTGCTTGGGAATGCTATATTTTTGTTTCGTGCATGCAGATTCAAGTAAAAATTCTGATCGACCCCTCCATTAGGATTCGGTGTTCAGCCGTGAGTTGGTAAGGTCCACCTTTTCCTGGAGCTATCATAGGTTGTATACTTTTGTTGTACAGTTTTGGTATAGTCGGGGCCTTGTCCCAACTAGTGCTTATGACACTCTTAGAGGCTATTGTGGACATAGTATTCTGGGTTTCTTTCTGTAGCTTTCAGTCTCTAGTCCCATAGGCTTGGCATGTATATGTAGGTATGTATGTATGTCTTCAGTTGCGGCCTCATCGACCAGCCAATACTTCATTATTTTTGGCTTGTCTACCTTCGTTTATATGACTTGCTATTATTCAAGGTATGACCTTAACGGTCTAGGCTTAGTATTTCAAATGTTGTGCTGCCCAATTTTCTGGGCTCATAGTTTAGTCAGCTAGTATGTTTCAGTGGCTAACTCAGTTGAATAAGGTATCGAGTGCCAGTCGACCCTTTCCTAGTTTGGGGCGTGACATCTTCAACCAGAAGGATTTTTGTCGTGTCATCCCATATTAATTCGAGACCGCATTTTTTAAAGTTTCCGTAATTTGTGGCCATAAAGAGGTATAATTTAAAAATGATGGAACAGGTCATTACATTTTCGTACTCAGTGATGTCTGCAATTGCTGAAAAATTGACTGCAATTGTGGTCCAAAGTCCGCAATTGCGGTTGCACCAGCACAGAAACAACTCAAATGGTAAAAAGGTCATAACTTCCTCATACAGACTCTAAATGCGCTGATTCTTTTTGTGTTGGTTCCATAATTTTGATACGGATCTTAATGGATCCATTTACACACCAAATAGACCTCATTTGCTTTAGGTTATACTATTAAAACTCAATGATAAAAAACTCTAAACTCCGAATAAGTACCTAAAACTCATTCGAGACCTCCCGGACACAAACCAATTGTGCAAATTACTTCCAAAACACATTCCATACCTGATGGATCAAAGCACCCGAATGAGGTCATCTTGACTGAATATCGAACAAAGTCAACTATTAACTTAGAAATCTCCAAATTTCCAAACAATGACTCAAAAATCATTCCAAAGCCTCGAGAACTGAACTAAACCTTCAAATATACCAAAATTCACCCTGTGTCACGACCCGATTTATCGGTCATGATGGCACCTACAACCTCCCTGTAGTTGAACCAATCCCCGTAGCCCAGAATGATTAGTAATGTGCTACTATCTAACAAGCAAGCAGAAGAATGATATAAATAGCGGAAGCAAAGGAAATAAATGAAGAAATAGGCGACAGGAATATATACAAACGGATGCTAAACCAAACCCACGACCTGGTATCATAGTATAAGAGTCACTACTACATAAATAGAGTACAAGGGTCCAAAATAATATATACATATGTCTCTGAACAACAAAAGAGTACATAATACAAAAAAGATGAGATAACAGCCAAGCTCCAGTTGCCAAGAGCTCACCCTCAGTCTCGGATAGTCCAAAAGTCAACCCACATGAGTCTCCACGAAATCAACAGCGATGGCCCATACTAGGATCTGCACCAGGAAGATACAGAGTGTAATATGAGCACCAATTGCTAAGCAATGGGTACCCAGTAGGCATCATAGGCCGACTTAGCGCATATAAGATATAAGAGCAATAATATAGCATAAATGAAATAAGTAGTCACAGAAGCAAACAAATAGGTACACGAAAGCTAGCACGGAAGATTACAGAAAGAAAACAACATCCTTGGCTAGCTACTAGAAATATATATATCTCACAGACACAGGTGAAGGAAAGAAGGAATGCACATGGGGTCCCTGCAATAACAATACATATGTAAGGAGAATTTTAGAAATAGACGGTATACCGGTAACCTTAAGTAAAAATGGAAGGAGGAAAGGAAAATAACGATAACATGCTCGAAAACAAGACTAATAACCAAAACATGCTAGTAATACCACTCTCAAAGTCAGGAATAATCAACCAATAGCTCAAGTTTAACCATAAAAAGAACCAAAATCGCAATAGGATAATAAGTACAGATCTACCTATAGTCCCGCGGGCGCCCATACACCCGAGGAATACAATCAAGTGAAAACAAACACCCCGGCATCCAATACTATCGGAGCATATACTCAGAAAACAGCAAACAAGGATGAAATCTCACACAAATGAATAATATGATACAATAGTGAAAACTGGGTGGAACAGTAACGTTGTATGCACCTCCTCCGGCGCCTATAGGCCCAACAGGTAGGATCTATGGAAGGTCATGGCCCGTATACCTCAACTAAATCATATACCCCTCTTTCGGCACACTCAGCACGTAGCCCCTGGTTCGGATCGACAAGGTCCATGGAGGTCCCCGGCCACATACTAATCTCACAACCTCAAAATAATTATCCGGAGTGTATCCGGATCTCAACAAGATACCAAACCTAAAAAATGCATGCCCAGAGCCTATCCAGGTCTAAAATAGTGAATCATGTCTCAGAAACTCCAACAAGGGTGCCCATACATAACCATGTCTAAAATAGTAGTAAAACAGGTCCAGTGCTCGGCCCCGTCTAGTCTAGTATCATCTCGAAACCAATAAAAAAGCATGGTTAGCACCCCGACTCAACCAGGTCTAGTATAGTGCGAAAACTATAATAAAATCCTCCTTTAACTCTCCCTTACCCCAAGAAGATCCATGAAAACCATTCCAAAACTTTTATAACCATTTTTACCAAAAAAGGGTCCTCGGGGCCATGCAAGGTTTAGAAAACCAACAATAGTAGGCCCGAAGCCAAAACCATAGTAAAACATGTGAAAAAACTCCTTATATGCATGATAATGGCATGCTCAATCACAACCAATAGCTTAATGACTCACAACCAACCTATCGGCCCTGCACATGCTCCAATCATTCTACAACAGACATAACCAGCTCTATAATAGCAGTATCAATGTCCGGACTCACGGACATTCCCAAATAATCCACCATCTATGGTCTAAAGTAAAAAACAAGACCACACAGGACCACAAAGGTGATACTATCAACTACAACGAATACTACAAACATCAAAGTGAAAATAAGACGGACATGAAGAAGCGGACAAGGTCTGAGGTACCAAGCTAATAAACCCAACCCAAGGATGCTAATTAGTACAATTATATCCGATATATGCAAAGTCTACAAGAGTTAAATCATGACCTACCTGTCATCCGATGACCAACTTCTACAACGATGATGTCCAAGCCCGAACTACTCCGAGAAGTACCAAAAAGCAATCACACTATTAAGAAGGTAATCTACACGTTAATACAAGACTAACAATACCTAAAATTGCTAAAAGTATAACCAGGTCAAATTTCGAGTCACAAGAGATCCCGCATGCCCTTCAACCTGAAGTCAGAATGAAAAATACCACAATGTTCTCCATGTGCCCGGGAGTTTATGCTCCAAAATTGAGCAGAAACGGACCATAAACGAAGGCCCAAACAACCCCTAAACTAGAAGAATTAAAGGGGGGAAATAATGGAATTTAACAAAAATTAACAAGGAAACTTACCAATTTTAGAAGCTAAGAACAAGCACGGATCGGAAATATATAATCCTCCAAGGTTTAGGAAGAACTAGGTGAAAGAATGGAGGTTTTGGAGCTAATTTTAATGGAGAAATCATTTCGGGAAGAAGAGGAAATGAGCTGAAAAATTAAGTGGTGGCCAGCTACATAGGCTGCCAGCGTCCAGGCGCACCAGGGCGGCCAGGCACAGGCGCACCAGGGCGGCCAGGCATTGGCTCAACAGGGCATCTAGGCACAGGTGCACTAGGGCATCTAGGCACAGGCTGCTTCCCACACCAGCAACCAGCAATTAACCTTAGGCAAATTTTCACATGATGGACCCCCGAGAACCCATCCAGGGTCCCGTGAACACAAACGAGTTGAGCTATTTGACTAAAAATAGCAATCTGGACTCAATGAAATTGACAAAAATCCCAACGATGGTCGATTTAACAAAAAGTGGGCCTCGCGCCCAAAATCAATCTTTAGGCCAACTATTCCAAAACGAAACCTAAGGGCCAAAATCAAGTCCAAAAGCCTCGGGACCCGAACCAATGGTCCCTCTAGCCTAAACTTGATATTCTGGAGATAACTGCACTAACAGAATTTCCATCCAAGGTTGTCTTCTCTGAATATTGACCAAAGTTAGACTTCCAAGTTCAACTAACTAGAAAACACAAAATACAACCCCAAACCAAACAAAACCCCCCCAGACCCCGACAAAGGGTCCATCTAGACTAAAATCCATGCTCCGAAGCTAATGGAACTGTCAAAATTTAATTTTGAGCACATTTACCAAGAATGTTGACCGAAGTCAATGATATTCTAAGTTTAAGTTCTAAACCAGGGAAATAGCCATAAAGACCAAACGAACGGCCAGGGCACCGACCACTGGTCCCAACAAGCCATAAATGACTTGGGGCCACTACAGGCAAGCTCGAATAGTACAAATAAAATGTAAATGCAAAAATAACCAGAAGGGTCATTACATCATCAACTACTAAAACGGACTTTCGTCCTCGAAAGTCAAGAACAAGGAAGTACCTGAAGGATCAAATAACTGTGGATACTAAGCCCACATCTCTCTCTCGGTCTCCTAGGTAACCTCTTCAACTGGGCGGTGCCTCCACTGAACCTTAACAACCAGAATCTCCCTAGATCTCAATCTCCTGATATCTCTGGCCAAAATAGCTACCGACTCCTCAACAAAGGATAAACTCTCATCCAACTTAACCAAATCCCACTGTAAAACATGAGACTCGTCTATAACATACCGCCGCAACATCGATACATGGAAAATTGGGTGCATAGCAGAAAACATCAAAGGCAAAGCTAACATGTATGCAACACTACCAACACTCTGAAGAATCTCAAATAGCCCAATGTACCTGGGGCTAAGCTTTCCCCGCCTACCAAATCTCATCACGCCCTTCATGGGTGATACATAAAGAAATACCATGTCACCGACACTGAACTCCAAGGCAAGAAGTCTACGACTAGCGTAGCTCTTCTGCCTGCTTTGAGCTGTCCAAAGACTGTTCTAAATCACTCGAATTCTGTCTAAGGAATCACAAAGAAAGTCTATACTCTGAGGCCTAGACGCCAAACCATCAAACCAACCCACTAAAGATCTGTAATGCCTCGAAAGGTGCTATGCCAATGCTCAAATAAAAACTATTATTATAAGCAAACTCAGCCAAAGGCACAAACTGATCCCACGAACCTTCAAAATCAAGAACATAAGCCTATAACATGTCTTCAGGACCTGGATAGTCCTCTCGGACTGACCATCTGTCTGAGGGTGAAATGCGGTACTAAGCTGAACCTCTGTACCCAAGTCTCACTGAATAGCCCTCCAAAACTGAGATGTGAACTGAGTGTCGCATCTGAAATGATAGAAGCTGGGACCTTATATAAATGAACAATCTCACAAAGGTAAATCTGAGCCAACCTCTCTGCATTGTAGGTAGTTTGGACCGGCAAGAAGTGCGCTGACTTAGTCATCCTATCAAAAATAACCCAAATGGAGTCAAACCCTCGAGATGTGCATGGCAATCAAACTATGAAGTCCATAGTGATCCCTTCCCACTTTCACTCAGGAATGGGGAGTCGCTGCATCAATCCACCAGGTCTCATATGCTCGAACTTAACCCACTGACAGTTCAAGCACCGAGATACAAACTTCGTTATGCCCCGCCTTATACCACTCCACTAGTAAAGCTGTCCCAAATCTCTATACATCTTGGCTGCACCAGGATGGATGGAATATCTAGAACAATGTGCCTCATGGAGAATCAACTTAATCAAATCCCCAACTCTCGCAACACATAGACAACTATCAAACCTCAGAACACTATTAGAACCTAAAGTAGCCTGGCTAGCCTCACCCCGAACAACCTGATCACTAAGGTCACACAACTGCTGATCCTCAAACTGACGACTCTAAATATGATCAACTAAAGTAGCGCAAACCTCAATACTGGAAAGAATTCTGGTAGGATATGGTAAGTCAAGCCTAACTAAACAGTTAGCCAAGGATTGGATGTCCAAGGCCAACGGCTACTCTAAAACTAAAAGTGAAGCTAAGCTGCCCATACTCACCATCTTTTGATTCAAGGCATCCGCTACCACATTTTTCTTGCTCGGATGATACAGAATAGTGAAGTCATAGTCCTTCAGTAACTCAATCTATCTCGGTTGTCTCGAGTTTATCTCTCACTGACTCGTAATATACTAAAGACTACGGTGATTGGTGAAGATCTCATAATGAATTCCATATTAGTAGTGCCTCCAAATCTTGAGCGTAAAAACTACCGTCGCCAACTCCAAGTCATGAGTAGGGTAGTTGCACTCGTGAAACTTCAGCTGCCTCGATGAATAAGATATCACATGACCCTGCTACATCAATACACAACTAAGACCGACCCCAGAAGTATCACAATATACTGAGAAACTCTGACCCTCAACTGGCAAGGTCAACGCTGGAGCTGAAGTCAACATAGCCTTAAGCCTCTGGAAACTATCCTCTCCTTGATCCAACCACTAAAATGGGACATCCTTCCTAGTCAACCTAGTCAAAGGTGCTGTTATGAAAGAAAACTCCTCAATGAATCGTCTATAGTACCCTGCTAATCCAACAAAGCTACGAACTTTGGTAGGAGTAGTAGGTCTTGGCCACTCACAAACCACTAATATCTTACTCGGGTCCACTCTAATCCCATCCTTAGACATCATGTGTCCTAGAAATGCAACTGACTCAAGCCAAAACTCGCACTTTGAGAACTTAGCATAAAGCCGATGATCTCTCAAAGTTTGGAGTATAACCCTCAAGTTCTGCTCATGCTCATCTCTACTCCACGAGTTTATCAAGATGTCGTCTATGAAAACTATCACAGATGAGTCCAAGTACAGGCTAAGCACCTTGTGCATCAAGTCCATGAAAGTTGCGGGGGCATTAGTCAACCCAAAAGACATCACCAGGAACTCATAATGGCCATAACGTGTCCTGAATGCTGTCTTAGAGATGTCCTCTGCCCTAATCCTCAACTGGTGGTAGTCTAACCTCAAATCTATCTTCGAAAACATGGCAAAACCCTGAAGCTGATCAAACAAGTCATATATGCGTGGCATCAGATACCTATTCTTCACAATCACCTTATTCAACTGCCTATAATCAAAGCACATCCTCATCAACCCATCTTTCTTCTTCACAAACAGAACTGGAGCACCCCAAGGCGACACACTCGGCCTAATGAAACCCTTAGCTAACAAGTCCTGGAGCTACTCTTTAAGCTCTCTCAACTCAGCTGGAGCCATATGATATGGAGAGATAGAAATGGTCATGGTGCTTGGCTCTAGCTCAATAGAAAAATCAATATCTCTCTCAAGTGGAAGGCCTAGCAGGTCGGTAGGAAACACATCTAGGAAATGTCTAACCACAAGAACCGACTTAGAAGATGAAGTGTCAGCACTAGCATCTCAGACATATGCTAGATAAGCTAAACACCAGCGAGAAATCAACTTTTTAGCATGAAGGCAAGAAATGATCCCAGACGGTGCACGGCTAACAGAACCCTACCACATAATCTGGGATATGATGGGCACGACTATGGTAACGATGTTGGCATAACAATCCAAAACTGCACGGTGAGGGGATAACCAGTCCATGCCCAGAATCACATCAAAGTTTAGCATGTCTAATATCATCAAATCACCCCAAGTCTCCAAATCACCAGTAGAAATCATGCAGGATCTCATAATCTGATCCACTACTAAAGAATCTCCTGCTGGGGTTGAAATAGATACAGGTACAGATAGTGGCTCACTAGCCAACCCCAAACAAGGCATAAAATAGGCAGATACATATGAGCAAGTAGATCTAGGATCGAATAAAGCTAAGGATGACTAATGGCATACAAAAATCATACATGTGATCACCGCATCTGAGGCCTCTACTTCCGGTCTCCTAGAAACCATATAAAATTAATGAAAACCTCCACTTGACCGACTGCCATCCCTACTACCTGCCCAGCCACGCGGGGTACCACCTCGACCCTAAATACCACCTCCTCTAGCTGATGGCTGAACTGCACGGATAGACTGAGCTGGCTGAACTATACCCTGCTGAGGGCAATATCTAGCATAGTGACCACTGACCCCACACTCATTGCAAGAAGTACCCCACTGTGGGTACTCTCTAGCATAGTGACCGCTAACACCACACTCATAACAAGGCCCTGACAGCCTACCCTGTAGAGATGAACCAGCTGAACCTGTATGGCCGCCATGGCCTGATGCCCTAGAAGTTGTACCTCTCGAAGACTGACCACTGTGATCACGCTGATTGCTCTAACCCTGCTCAAGCTGAGGCCCACTCGAGGCCTAAAGTGATGCCTAAACTAGCTGACTTGACTGACCCTAATGCTGTTGCGGCTGATACTCTCGGCACCATTGGACTGAACCTCTACTACTGTAATGGAAACCACTGTAGCTGCATTGATATTGTGGCCTCTTATCTCTATCCCTCGGATCATAATGGTGCAAATCCCCCATAGTACGAATGTGGTCTGCAATAGCCTGGATAGATCACCTACTGGCAATTAGTACCTCAGCAGTCTATCTAAACTCTGTCCTCAATCCCCAAACAAACCTGCAAACTCTATCTGGCTCTGTAGGCATGATCATATCCCCAAATGGAGCTAGCTAGTAAAAGCAAGTCTCATAATCAGATACGGTCATAGATCCCTATATAAGCTTGGTAAACTACTCTCTGTGATGCTCCCTATCGGTCTGTGGCAAGAACTTGGCCATAAATACCTCCTAAACCTCTGTCCAAGATAACAGAAGAGATGTAGATGGTCTGCAAGCAACCTAAGCCCTCCACTACGACTTAGCTATGCCCTTCAACTGATAAGTAGTATACCCAACTCTGTGAGTCTCCAACAAACCCAAGTGGTGAAGCATCTCCTCACAAGTAGATATGAAGTCATGTGGATCCTGACCAAAAGTACCAGAGAATCTAGGTAAGGCCAATCTCAGAAATCTACCCAAAGCCTTCTGCTCTGTCTCTGTCATAACTGGGTGAGGAGCTGTAATGACCCTTCCTGTCATTTACATGTTTTCACCTTTCTTGTACCATTATAGATCACTTATAGTGGCCCAAGTCATTTATGGCTTGTCGGGATTGGTAGTTCGGTTTAGAGCTTCAACTTTGGAAATCGTTGAATTCCATCAACATTCTTGGTAATACCAAAGAATTAAACCAAGGTTCTAGGTTAAAGGAATCCCTTACTCGAAAGTTTGATTTAAAGAAATGCCTCGTGTAACAACTCACCCGTTTGGAAGGTTTAAAGTAACCCGTGCCTTTGGGGTAAGACTAATAGTGTCTAATATACTAATAAGGATGTGTTATGAGGTATTATAATTGAAAAATGGTCATATGATAAGTTTTGAAGTCAAGCAAGTTGCGAAACAAAAGTCGGAAAAAGTTATTGTAAATTCCTTTAAGGAATTCTCTTCAAATTTGGGTTAAATGTCTTGGAGTGTTTCTCCCTATCTATAAAAAGTTAGTGGGCCCCCAATATACCAAATCGAAGGTCTACGAGTCTAGTTTCCAATTCACTAAACCGTTTGTCCATACGACTTCACAATAGAGAGATATTCATGTTTTCGTAAGACTGCACAAGCAGACACGTCAAAGCAGGGCCCGCATCCTAAGTCGGTTTTGCCTTATAAAAGGTGTTCCAGCTTCGTTTTAATTCATAAAAATCACCCAAAATCTTCAGAAAATCAGAGGGAGAGTCCATAAATAATCCATGGACTTTGATCCTTTCAATTCATAAGTTTAACGGAAGTTGCTCTACGTCGCGAGCTCGTCATTTTGGTGTAGTTTGTCCCATTGATTTCATGGCGTATCTTCGTGGGTGTTGATTCAGCGAGCTAGCAGGTGTTTTCTGAGTATTTGGCAGTATATTTGGAGTTATTTTGGCGAGGTATGGATACCGTACACTTATCTATTTGTTGGATCAAGATTTTAAGCTTCTAGTTATGAAAAGTTGTTTTTTTTGATAACTTGTAGTAGTTTCTTGTTGGATTTGGATATGTTTGTTGTTCCTGCAAGAAGGCAGGTTGTTAATCTTTGGATATTGAATATTTTTTTCAAGGAAATCTCTCCCCTATGATCCTCCTTCATAATTACATGTTCTAGTATTATTTTATGGATTTCTGAGCCACGAAGTGGTATTTTGGATCTGTGGCTATGGGCAGCCCCTTTGTCATATTAAATTGGGTTGTTATTGTTGTATGTTGATGGTGTTAAGGTTTTGGAGGTACTGGGGATTGGTGTGATTCTTATTGGAGTCACGTATGATAGTTATTCGATTGAATGACATAAAGTACGCCTTTAAATAGTGCCTCGGGAGCTCGTCGCTCCTTTGAGATGTGGGTTACATATTATTGTTGGATTTAGCTGCCATTTCTTATTGTTATTGGCCTCATTTTATGCTTTGGAGTTGGCTGCTCGCGAGTGTGACTTTAACACCTTATCAAATGGCTATGGCTCGTTCTTGCAGCCTCGTCAATTCTAGTAATTCTTCCATTACCTTGGTTGGTCAGCCTTCATAGAGACACCTTTGGGGCTTCAGTTAAAAGTATTCTTTTGTGATTTGGAACTTTCCGGAGTAGTTTGAGCCTGGACGAAGCTGTTCCCGCAGCTAGTCATCGAATGACAGGTAGGTTATTGGTTTCCTACCTAGACTCTGCGTATATAGGCTATAACTGCATTAATTAACATCCTTGGGTGGGTTATTATAGGTTGGTACCCCAGACCTTGTCCACCTTGTTCGTCTGTTATTTCATGCGTTGTTTGTAGTATTTGCGCAATATTGTATATTACCCTTGTGGTCCTGTGTGGCCTTGTATTGACTCTGGAACATAGATGGTGGGTTATTGGGGAATGTCCACGAATCCCGGACATAGAGATTGTCCTTTTAGGTTGGTTATGTCTGCTGAGTAGCTACTGGGCGTGTACAGGGCTGATAGGAGTTGTTGTGATCCATTTTGCTACTTTTATATTTGTGTGCGAGCATATCATCCATGAAAAAGGTTTTTCCCTGCATGTTTTACTATAGTTTTGGCTGCGAGCCACTACCAACAATTTTCCTAAATTTGCATAGCCCTGGGGGCCCCATATTTGGTACTGTTGATGTTCGAAAAGGGGATTTTTGGATGTTTTCGCACTGATTTTATTACTGGTATTAGTCTCTACGGGGCAGAGCACCAGACTTGATTTTATTACTGATACTAGTCTCTGCGAGGCAGAGCACCAGACTTGATTTTATTACTGATCCTAGTCTCTGCGGGGCAGAGCACCAGACTTAATTTTATTACTGATACTAGTCTCTGCGGGGTAGAGCACCGGACTTGATTTTATTACTGATACTAGTCACTACGAGGCAGAGCACCAGACTTGATTTTATTACTGATACTAGTCTCTGCAGGGCGGAGCACTAGACTTGATTTACTACAGTTTTAGACCCGGTTATGCTCGGGCACCCTTGGAGGGGTTTTTGAGGCATTTTCTACTACTTTAGTACTGGACAGGGTCTGGGCATGCATATTCGAGACTGGGTCTCTATCTTGATCCTGGACTTGCTTCCGGATGACATGTCTTGACACTGAGTTTTATTATAAGGTCGGGGACCTCCATGGACCTTGCCGCTCTGGGCCTGGGGCTGCGTGCACCGGAGGGAAGGGTATACGGTGGAGTAGAGGTATACAGGTTGAGTCCTTCCATGGAACCTTCCTAGTAGGCCTGATTGGCACCGTATGAGGTACATACAAAGGTTCTATTTCACATCATATCATAACATGCATTAGATTCCACCCTTGTTTGCTGTGTGTTCAGTGTACGCTCCGGTAGTATGGGATGCCGGAGGGTTTGTTTTCACTTGATTGTGTTCCTCGGTTGTATGGGCGGCCGTTGGGACTGTAGGTAGACTATATTTACTCCTGTTTTTACTTAGAGCTTGTCTTGGCACCCTGTTCTTAAAAGATTAGTGATGGCTAGCCTGTTGAGGCTTTGGTTGTGGGATGTCTGATTATTGAGAGGGCTTTGGAGTCCTATCTTATCGAGGCACTTTTGTGTGGCCTTCTGAGCAGAGTGTGAGATTCTGGCTCTATCCTTGTGGGAAGTTGAGTGGTATCTCTCGGTTATTGTGGCCTAGTTATTTCATCCTAGGGTTGTACTTGTGAGGTGATTCCCTGGTTATGCTATCATGTGATTAGATTGGTGTTATGATTTCCTTATACTCGTTGATTCCATTTTGAGTATGTTTGACTGCTCTTTGTCTTTTTCTTTTACTTGAGGTTACCGGTATACCGCCATTTTCTCAACTCTCTCTCTACTTACTTATATTGTTGTACAAGGACTCCAGGTGCGTTCTTCTTTCCTTCACCAATGATTCTGTGTGGTTGTATCTCTGTGCTAACATGTGTTACTTGAAGCTCTTGGTTATGGATGATCTGTGCTAGCTCCTTGTGCCTTGCTTATTGCTTCAGTGACTGCTTTCTTGCTATCTATTACTTACTGCTTTTATATCTTATATGCGCTCAGTCGACCGATGATACCTACTGAGTACCCGTGGTTTTGGTGCTCATACCATACTTCTGCACTTTTTGGTGCAGATATTAGCTGAACTTTCACTGTTGATCACGCTGGAGACTCGTGCAGCTTTTGGATCTTTGAGACTAGGGTGAGCGCCTGATGGCCGGGGCTTGTCTACATCTCATATATTGTACTGTTGCTTCTTGTACTTTCAGAGGCAAATTTGTATTGTATTTTTGTTACTTCTAGAACTCTTATTCTATTAGAAACTTCTATACTGTCGATACCAAGTCTTGGGGTTGGTGTAGTTTCATGATGTATATATTCGGGTAAATTGCTTCCGCGTTGTCTTATCTTTACATTCTGCTTCTGCTTATCTCATCTTGTTGAGTGTATTGGTTAGGTAGTAGCCCATTACTAGCTATTCCGGGCTATAGGAATTGGTTCGCCTACTGGGAGGTTGTAGGTTCCATCATGACTTGAGAAATCGGGTCGTGACAGCTTGGTATCAGAGCTCTAGGTTCACTGGTGTCATGGTACAAAAGCAAGTGTCTAGGTAGAGTCTGCGGATCAGTACGATGACGTTTGTATCCTATCTGTGAGAGGCTACAGGGCATTGTTAGGAAAAGTTTCAACTTCTTGGCTCCTCATCGTGTGTTCCTGGCTCTATTGACTTCTAAACTTTGGTTGTTTATTCATTCTGTGATGCCTCATACGAGTACGATAGCAGTTGGTGCCGAGACTTCTGTGCCTGTTGCTTCAATGCTTCCATCAGCACCAGGACTCCAGAGTGAGGCTTTACCGCACTAGATAGGGGGTGTGGGGTCAGCCCAACCTCTGATTGGATTTATAGTAACCTCAGTGCTTCAAGACACCGTGGCTGGGACTCTTAGCCCTCCGATGAGTGTTTCAGTACCTGGTTCTGCGAGTGGTGTTTTAGTTAGGGTTGAGCTTCCAATTTTTCAGCAGGGTTGTCTGTCGGTATTGGAGTATGAGGCGAGATTTTCCCATCGTACTTCATCAGGTATAGGCATTTTTTGGTGTGGTGAGCATGGGCACTTTACTAGGAATTACCCCATGATTGTGTATCCCGGACAGCCTGGTTGTTATCATTGTGGAGAGATTGGTCACCTTTATAGAGCTTATCCCCGGCGAGGGCCGGTTGGGCCTTCAGTTTTGACTACTCAGTCTAGAGTTAGATTCCGTCAGCTTGATGCTCCTCTTGGTGGGCCAGAGGTAGAGGTTCCTGATATTATTGTTGTAGGTCAGGCTTTTGCTACCTTCGACTTATGTTAGTCCCACTCGTGTTGCAACTCTATCCCTTCTGTCGTGTAATTGCTTATATGCCTACCTGCTACTTGTTTAAGTTGTTTGGCTACTCGAATTGTGGTATCGATATGTTGTTTTATTGGTAGTTTATTCTTTAGTAGTGGATGGGGGTAAGTTAGACTTGAGAGGTGTTTTCCCGGAGTTGTAGCTGGTGGGTAGTTTTTGTTAGTCTGTTTCTAGTTGGGTTATCCTGTTTCATTGTGATTTTGGACTTGTGGTTGAGTTGCCCTTGTTGAGCGGTCCTAGATGGTTGTTGCCTAGGTCGTTATCTAGCGTGGCTAGAGATCCGTGTGATGGTTTGGTGTATTACCGGTAGTTAGGCCAGAGTTGAGATTTTGCCTCAGTTGGGAGATATTGGTTATGCTAGTGTGCATAGATTGGTTTGGTCTCCCGAGTGTCTAGCGTCAACCCTCTTTGTTGATTAGCTTAGGAGGTTGGCAGGTATGTGGGTTGTTCCCATAGTCTCCTCCACTTCCTGGTCCGTTGGGTGTTTGGTTGTATCCCTAGCTCCAGTTGGAATGAATCTTGATCGTAGTTTTTTTAGATGAGCTTTGGATGTTGGCATCGTGATTGGGTCTTGAAATTAGCACTTCCGACTAAGTGTTGATCGTAACCTCGTGGTTGGGTTGTATTTGTAGGCATTTTGGGTAAGTTGGGCATCCGGCCCATCCTTCTCCTGCCTTATTGAATTTGACGTGTAGCTATGAGTAGTAAGGTAATGGCTTCAGGTTCTTATTCGAGAAAGGATTTGTAATGTTTAATATGTGCTTAGGAAGGATTTTTGTTTAGTTGAAAAAGAAGGGAGATGACGCTTTGTTTGTGCTTATATGTCCTCGTAGTTGCCTGAGGTGGCGATGAAGGTTTGCTTTAGGATTGTGTGTCAGTGATTCGATTCAGCTATCTACATATTGATGTGGGTTTTCCATCGATTGGTTTTGTTTCAGTAGCAACTGCAGTGTTGGCAATTTACATATTCAGGCCTAGTTGGCTTGGGTTCTTACGGGTTCATTAGCAGCATACTCGTTCGACCAAGGCTTTAGTTGGTAGTTTTGAAAGTTGGGATTCAGAATCATGGCTTGGCAGGTTACATCGGATGGTTCATGGCAGTTTCTATTTGGTTGCAGCATCCTAGTGCCGGGAGGCAGTGGATGCGGGCAACTTAGCTTCTTTACTTCAGTTGCGGATGCGGCTATTGGCCTTGGACACCTAGTCCTTGGCAAACCTATGCAAGAGGCGGGATATTCCAGATTTCAGCAGTATTCTAGTTAGTATGAGATCCTTCTACCATGGTTGGACAGACTCAGCGGCGTAAGTTTGAGCTTCAGTAGTGGTGTATGCTTTATGTGGTCAGCTTGTGCGGGTTGAAACTAGCGTTGCTATTCTGAGTTCTGATGATACGCAGAGACTAGTAATCGCCATTCATTTGCCAAGGATTTGAAAGCTTGCTTAATTGATTCCTCCAGAGTTGCTGTTTATCTGGGGTTCCAGTGTTGGTTAGACTCGGCCAGTATGGACTAGAAGTTTGTTATGATATATGCTTCAAAGTGGTTGGTGTTTGCTGAACCAGTAGTGCGGTGGATTCGAGCCAAAGGAATGAGTTAAAAGTATATGCAAAAATTTCTATGGCTAGATGGTAACTTTGAACCCCAGACACCTTTTCCTTTGCCTTCGGGTTGTTTGGACTTGATATTTGTGGCATGGTGGACTTCTTCCTGAGGTGAGATTCGTAAGGCAATTTCACATTCAAATGGTGTTCGAGTGTTCGGAGTAGCAGTAGTGTTTTCTAGAGTTGGGAGCTTGGCTCATGGTTACAGACTTTGTTGTAGGCTTACCATACTTCTTGCAGGATCGTGGTTTTGGTTTGGGTCTTTTGGGCAGGTTGCCCTAGTTCATTCACTTTCAGCTGATTTAGACCTGACACGGTTCAGTTAGCGAATTTGATGTTAGAAAAAATGTTTGTTCGTTCGTTGGTGGTCAGTCAAGGCAGGTAACTTTAGTTTCAATGATATGCTACGGGTTGTTATCTTGGATGGCAAAGGCTAGTAGCCTATATATTGGCTTAAAACACATTTGAATAAAATGGGTGACTTCGTTCGTGGTAAAGTATAAGCAGGAACTATGGATCTCCGGTGTGTCAGTTGATATTTCGAGGGTGGTTCTGTTGTTCGATTTGTATGCAGTTTCCGATTTATGGTGCTAAAGGATTCACTTGGTATGGTTTTAAGGATTCGAGTTCTGTGTGCTGATAGCCTTGGTACTCTAGTTTCGGTGTTATGTAGGTGCTTTTTGGTTAAGATTCTCGAGGTTCAGTTTGGGTTAGCAGATCTTTGGAGGTTGAAATCTAGCTTGGATAGTAAGAAATTAAGGCTTGGTTGCTTTCTTTGGTTCTGTTCTATTGGGCGCCATCCGGTCGTGGAGGCTACCCGGGTTGTCCGAGAGAGTAGTGCGGGCGTGGTATCCGCTATTCTTAAGTCTCTGGTATTTTTTTCCTTCCTGACTTTCGGGGACGAAAGTCTATTTAGTAGTGGATGATGTAATGACCCTTCCGGTCATTTAAACATTTTCGCCTTTCTTGTAACATTAGAGCTTACTTGTAGCGGCCCAAGTCATTTATGGCTTGTCGGGACCGGTAGTTCTGTGCCCGGGCCATTTGTTTGGTCTTTATGGCCGTTCCTCGTTTTAGAGCTTCAACTTTGGAAATCGTTGACTTTCGTCAATATTCTTGGTAATACCAAAGAATTAAACGAAGGTTCTAAGTTAAAGGAATCCCTTACTCGAAAGTTTGAGTTAAAGAAATGCCTCGTGTAACACCTCGCCCATTTGGAAGGTTTAAAGTAGCCCGTGCCTTTGGGGTAAGACTAATAGTGTCTAATATACTAAGAAGGATGTGTTATGAGGTATTATAATCGCAAAATGGCCGTATGATAAGTTTTGAAGTCAAGCAAGTTGCGAAACAAAAGTCGGAAAAAGTTATTGTAAATTCCTTTAAGGAATTCTCTTCAAATTTGGGTTAAATGTATTGGATTGTTTGTCCCTATCTATAAAGAGTTAGTGGGCTCCCAATATACCAAATCGAAGGTCTACGAGTCTAGTTTGTAACGCACTAAACCGTTCATCCATACGACTTCAGAATAGAGAGATATTCACATTTTTGTAAGACTGCACAAGCAGACACGTCAAGGTGGGGCCCACATCCTAAGTCGGTTCAGCTTATAAAAGCTGATTTCTCCTTCGTTTTAACTTATTATTTTCACCAAAAACTTCAGAAAATCAGAGGTAAATGCCCTAGATACTCCATGGACTTTGATCCTTTCAATTCGGAAGTTTAATGGAAGTTGCTCTACGTCGCGAGCTCGTCATTTTGGTGTAGTTTGTCCTGTCAATTTCATGGAGTATCTTCGTGGGTGTTGATGCAGCGAGCTAGCAGGTGTTTTCTGAGTATTTGGCAGTAGATATGGAGTTATTTTGGTGAGGTATGGATCCCGTACACTTATCTATTTGTTGGATCAAGATTTTAAGCTTCTAGTTATGAAAAGTTGTATTTTTCGATAACTTGTAGTAGTTTCTTGTTGGATTTGGATATGTTTGTTGTTCCTGCAAGGAGGCAGGTTGTTAATCTTGGTATATTGAATATTTTTGTCAAGGAAATCTCTCCCCTACGATCCTCCTTCATAATTACATGTTCTAGTATTGTTTTATATTTCTGAGCCACGAAGTGGTATTTTGGATCTGTGGCTCTGGGCAGCCCCTTTGTCATATTAAATTGGGTTATTATTGTTGTATGTTGATGGTGTTAAGGTGTTGGAGGTACTGGGGATTGGTGTGATTCTTATTAGAGTCACGTACGATAGTTATTGGATTGAATGACATAAAGTATGCCTTTAAATAGTGCCTCGGGAGCTCGTCGCTCCTTTGAGATGTGGGTTGCATATTATTGTTGGATTTAGCTACCATTTCTTATTGTTATTGGCCTCATTTTATGATTTGGAGTTGGCTGGTCGCTAGTGTGACATTAACACCTTATCAAATGGCTATGGCTCGTTCTTGCAGCCTCGTCGATTCTAGCAATTGCTCCATTACCTTGGTTGGTCAGCCTTCATATAGACGCCTTTGGGGCTTTAGTTGAAAGTATTCTTTTGTGATTTGGAGCTTCCCCGAGTAGTTTGAGCCTAGACGACGCCATTCCCGCAGCTAGTCATCGGATGACAGGTAGGTTATGGATTTCCCACCTAGAATCTGCGTATATAGGCTATAACTGCATTAATTAACATCCTTGGGTGGGTTATTATAGGTTGGTACCCTAGACCTTGTCCACCTTGTTCGTCCGTTATTTCATGCGTTGTTTGTAGTATTCACGCAATATTGTATATTACCCTTGTGGTCCTGTGTGGCCTTGTATTGAATCTGGAACATAGATGGTGGGTTATTGGGGAATATCCGTGAATCCCGGACATAGAGATTGTCCTTTTAGGCTGGTTATGTCTGCTGAGTAGCTACCGAGCCTGTACAGGGCTGATAGGAGTTGTTGTGAGCCATTTGGCTACTTTTATATTTGTGTGCGAGCATATCATCCATGAAAAAGGTTTTCCCCTGCATGTTTTACTATAGTTTTGGCTGCGAGCCACTATCGACAGTTTTCCTAAATTTGCATAGCCCTGGGGGGCCTATTTTTGGTACTGTTGATGATCAAAAAGGGGATTTTTGGATGTTTTCGCACAGATTTTATTACTGGTATTAGTCTCTGTGGGGCAGAGCACCAGACTTGATTTTATTACTGATACTAGTCTCTGCCGGGCGGAGCACTAGACTTGATTTACTACAGTTTTAGACCCGGTTACGCCCGGGCACCCTTGGAGGGGTTTTTGAGGAATTTTCTACTACTTTAGTCCTGGACAGGGTCTGGGCATGCATATTCGAGACTGGGTATCTATCTTGATCCCTGACTTACTTCCGGATGACATGTCTTGACACTGAGTTTTAGTATGGGGTCGGGGACCTCCATAGACCTTGCCGCTCTGGGCCTGGGGCTTTGGGCTACGCGCGTCGGAGGGAAGGGTATACAGTGGAGTATATACAGAGGGAAGGGTATACGGTGGAGTATATATGCCAGAGGGAAGGGTATACAGGCTGAGTCCTTCCATGGAACCTGCCTGCTGGGCCTGATTGGCACCGGAGGAGGTACATACAGAGGTTCTATTTCACATCATATCATATCATGCATTGGATTCCACCCTTGTTTGCTGTGTGTTCAGTGTACGCTCTGGTAATATGGGATGCCGGAGGGTTTGTTTTCACTTGATTGTGTTCCTCGATTGTATGGGCAGCCGTTGGGACTGTAGGTAGACTATATTTACTCCTGTTTTTACTTAGAGCTTGTCTTGGCACCCTGTTCTTGAAAGATTAGTGATGGCTAGCCTGTTGAGGCTTTGGTTGTGGGATGTATGATTATTGAGAGGCTTTTGTACTGTCGATACCAAGTCTTGGGGTTGGTGTAGTTTCATGATGTATATATTCGGGTAAATTGCTTCCGCGTTGTCTTATCTTTACATTCTGCTTCTGTTTATCTTAGCTTGTTGAGCGTATTGGTTAGGTAGTAGCCCATTACTAGTTGTTCCGGGCTATGGGAATTGGTTCGCCTACTGGGGGGTTGTAGGTGCCATCATGACTTGAGAAATCGGGTCGTGACAGGAGCAAGAGGCTGTGCAACAGAAGGTACAGGAAGAACCTCAGCACAGGGAGCCGCAGTAGCAGGCTGCGCTCCTGAACCTACAGGGCTGCTCCCGGAGCGGATGTTTGTGCTACCCTAGAAGGCTGACCCTCAATCATACCCAATAACTGTAAAAGTAAACCCTAAATATCTTACGAAGGAGCTGGGGCTGAAGCTGGTACAGAAGCTGGTGCTGACACTGGTGGTACCTAGGTTGTCCCCTCGTGCACAAGCTGCTACTCTGGGACTAACTCAGGCTCAAACTCAGCCTCAATCCTAGTAGCTCTAGCGAGTGCCGCTGCTCGGGCACGTCTTCGGCCTCTACCTCTACAACCACCCCAGCCCCTAGCTTGAGTCGAGTGTGCTGGGGTCGAAGGCTCTCCCCTGCCTTATGCGAAAGACCTCGTACGAGCCATCTATGGAAGAGTGAACTAGAACAAGTGAGTTTCCAGGAAACCATCTAGGATACTATGCACGATAGAGAAGCAAGAAAAGAGTTATGTTTCCTAAGATGCCACCGTAGCCTCCCGAAGATTGAGTACGAACGTCTCCACTCCTATTCGCAAGACTCTACTAGACATTGGCTCTTATACCGATGACACCAGTGAACCTAGGCTCTGATACCAAGCTATCACGACCCAATTTCTCGGCATGATGGCACCTTTAACCCCTCGGTAGGCAAACTAATCTCTATAGCCTAGAACAGTTAGTAATGGGCTACTATCTAATAAGCAAGCAGAAGAACGATATAAATAGCGGAAGAAAAGGAAATAAATGAAGAAATATGCAATAGGAATATAGACAAATAGATGCTAAACCAAACCTATGACCTGGTATCATAGTATAAGAGCCACTACTACATAAATAGAGTACAAGGGTCCAAAAGAATATATACATATGTCTCTGAACAATAAAATAGTACATAATACAAAAAAGATGAGATAACAACCAAGCTCCGGTCACCAAGAGCTCATCCTCAGTCTCGGATAGTCCAAAAGTCAACCCGCATGAGTCTCCACGAAATCAGAAGTGATGGCCCACACTAGGATCTGCACCAGGAAAATGCAGAGTGTAGTATAAGCACCAATTGCTAAGCAACAGGTACCCAGTAGGCATCATAGGCCGACTAAGCGCATAAAAGATATAAGAGAAATAATATAGCATAAATGAAACAAGTAGTCACAGAAGCAAACAGATAGGTACATGGAATCTAGCACAGAAGATTACAGAAAGAAAACAACATCCTTGGCTAGCTACTAGAAATATATATATCTCACAGACACAGGTGAAGGAAAGAAGAAACGCACCTGGGGTCCTTGCAATAACAATACGTATATAAGAAGAGTTTTAGAAATAGATGGTATACTGGTAACCTTAAGTAAAAAGGGAAGGAGAAAAGGAAAATAATGATAACATGCTCTAAAACAAGACTAATAACCAAACCATGCTAGTAATACCACTCTCAAGTCAGGAATAATCAACTAATAGCTCAAGTTTAACTATAAAAAGAGCCAGAATCGCAATAGGATAATAAGTACAGATCTACCTACAGTTCCGCAGGCTCACATATACCCGAGGAATACAATCAAGTGAAAATAAACCCTCTGACATCCCATACTACCAGAGCGTACACTCAGCAAATAGCAAACAAGGGTGGAATCTCACACAAATGAATAATATGATGCAATAGTGAAAACCGAGTGGAACAGTAATGGTGTATGTACCTCCTCCACTGCCTATAGGCCTAGTAGGTAGGATACATGGAAGTTCACGGCCTGTATACCTTAACTACACCATATACCCTTTCTACAGCACACTCAACACATGGCCCCTGGTCCAGATCGACAAGGTTCATGGAGGTCCCCGACCACATACTAATCTCACAACCTCTAAATAATCGTCCGAAGTGTATCCAGATCTCAGCCAATAACCAAACCTTGAAAATGCATGCCCGGAGCCTATCTGGGTCTAAAATAGTGAATCAAGTCTCAAAAACCCCAACAAGGGTGCTCGGATATAACCGGTCTAAAACAGTAGTAAAACAGGTCCAGTGCTCGGCCCCACCGAGTCTAGTATCATCTCAAAACCAATAAAAAAGCATGGTTAGCACCCGGCTCAACAAGGTCTAGTATAAGTGCGAAAACTGTGATAAAATCCTCCTTTAACTCTCTCTTACCCCATGAAGATCCATGAAAATAATTCCAAACCTTTTATAACCATTTTTACCAAAAATGGGCCCTCGGGGCCATGCAAGGTTTAGAAAATGAACAATAGTAGGCCTGAAGCCAAAACCTTAGTAAAATATGTGAAAAACCTCTTTATATGCATGCTGATGGCATGCTCAATAACAACCAATAGCCCAACGGCTCACAACCAACCTATCGGCCCTACACAGGCTCCAATCGTTCTACAACAGACATAACCATATCTATAACAACAATATCGATGTCTGAGACTCACGAACATTCCCAAATAACCTACCATCTATGGTCCAAAGTAAAAAACAAGGTCACACAGGACCACAAGAGTGATACTATCAACTACAATAAAACCAAAATCATCGGAGTGAAAATAAGATGGATATGAAGAAGCGGACAAGGTCTGGGGTACCAAGCTAATAAACCCAACCCAAAGATTCTAATTAGTACAATTATATCCAATATATGCAAAGTCTACAAGAATTAAACCGTAACTTACCTGTCGTCCAACGATAAGCTGCTAGAACAATGATGTCCAAGCCCAAATTGCTCTAAGAAGTCCTAAAGAGCAATCACACTTTCAAGAAGGTAATCTATGTGTTAAAACAAGACTAATGATATCCATATTGCTAAAAGTATAGCTGGGTCAAAATTTGGGTCAAAAGCGGGCCTACGGGCCCTGCAATCTGAAGTCAGAACGAAAAACACCATAATGTTATCCATGTCCCCAGGAGTTCTTGCTCTAAAATTGAGCGATAACGAACCATAAATAAAGGCCCAAACAGCCCCCAAACTAGAAGAATTAAAGGTGAAAATAATAGAATTTAACGAAAATTAATAAGGAAAATTACCAATTTAAGAAGCCAAGAACGAGCATGGATCGGAAATATATAATCCTCCAAGGTTTAGGAAGAACCAAGTGAAAGAATAGAGGTTTTAGAGCTAATTTTAATGGAGAAATGGTTTGATGAAGAAGAGGAAATGAGCTGAAAAATTAAGTGGTGGCCAGCTATATAGGCTGCCAGTGCCCAGGCGCACCAGGGCAGCCAGGCACAGGCGCACCAGGGCATCCAAGCACAAGTTGCTACCTACACCAGCAACCAGAAATCAACCTTAGGTAAACTTTCACACGATGAACCCCCGGGAACGCATCTGGGGTCCTGCTAACACAAACGAGCTGAGTTATTTGACTAAAAGGGAATTTTGGATTCAATGGAATCGATAAAAATCCCAATGGAGGTCGATTTAACAAAAAATGGGCTCCGCGCCCAAAATAAACCTTTAGGCCAACTATTCCAAAATGGAACCTAAGGGTCAAAATCAAGTCTGGAAGCCTTGGGACCCGAACCAATGGCCCCTCTATCCTAAACTCAATATTCTGGAGCTAACAACGCTTATGACATTTCCATCCGAGGTTGTCTTTTCCGAATATTGACCAAAGTCAAACTTTAAAGTTCAACTGGCTAGAAAACACAAAACGCAACCCCAAACCAAACTAAAAGCCTCCAGAACCCGACCAAGGGTCTATCTAGACTAAAATCCATGCTCCAGAGCTAGCAAAACTATCAGTATTCGATTTCAAGCATATTTACCAAGAATATTGAGCAAAGTCAATGATATCCTAAGTTTAAATTCTAAAATAGGGAAATGGCCATAAAGACCGAATGAACAGCCAGGGCACCGAACTACTAGTCCCAGCAAGCCATAAATGACTTGAGGCTGCTACAGGCAAGCTCTAACAGTACAAAGAAAGTATAAATGCAGAAATGACCGGAAGGGTCGTTACACCCGAGGACCTAGTGGCATCATCAAAACTCAAAAATGACCTTTCCCACCTCGAATGTTGACTTTGGTCACCTCTCTTAAGTTTTCAACTTTCAAAACTCAAAAACTCTTTCAAAACTCATCTAAAAGTCAAGACCTGAACTAATAGTCCTACTAACTTAAAAATCATGTTTCGGGACTGATGGCACTGGTGAAATTTCTATACTAGCTCAACTTCTATGGATGTTGATTAAAGTCAACCATATCAGCTTTCTAACCTTACAAAATAAAAAACTTACAAATTTCTCAATCAACCACCTCAAAAACCATGCCACCCATTTTCGCAGATCACAAATACCTTGAAGCAACTATGAAAAAGGATAAAATGGTCAAAATATACAAAAACCAAAGAAACAACAATGAGGGTTGTTACAACTTTTGACGTCCCAACATCTTGGCCAAAATGACTATTAGTATTCAAAATGTTAGGGTGTGTTTGGTACGACAAAAATATTTTTCACGAAATATGTTTTCCTGAAAAATAAGTTAGTTTTTTACTTAGTTTTTGTTGTTTAGTTTTTACTTACTTTTTGCTATTTGATAATAAGAAGAAAATATTATACCAAGAATATTTTATATAATCTATGCAAACATTAAGGATGGAAGTAAATGGTAGGAGTGTGTGGGTGGTGCGGATGAGGGTTATGGGGGTGGGGGTGGAAGTAGGATGTGTTGGTGGGTGGAAAAGAGACAATTAACGTAGAATTTCACTAATAAAATTTATTTTCCTAGAAAAAATATTTAAAAAAATATTACTACCCAAACATGAAAAAGGTTAAAAAAATAATTCCTCCATACCAAACATATCCTTAGTGAGGTCACATTTTCTTTGAAAAAATAACTAAGTCAGGACCTAACCACTAAGATAAAAATTAATGATGAATTTCAATTATGGTGAATTATTGGTTAAATTTTAAGGTTCCAATCGACAGTTTGTATTGAATATCGGTATTCACGCTAGATTCCTTGGAAGACACTCACTTGTCCCTTTTTAGTGATGAACCCGGATATTGAAGGACATAATATTTTATTTTAATAAATAATAAGGGACAATATCGAATTGATTATAAACTAGAGGGGTCTTTTTGAAAAAAATTATATGAAATGTTTCTCAATTGATGGAAATTGATATCTAATGATACATCTCATATACTTTTATCCTTTCTAACCAAAAAAGAAAAATCAGCTACGAATATGGTTGATTTTCTTTATGCTAAAATTTTTATATGACTCTTTTAACTTAGAATAATAGTCTATTTGGCCAAATTTATTTTCGCTCAAAAATGCTTATTTTTTAAAAATAAAGTATTTGACTAAGCTTTTTGGAGAAAATAAGTGCTTCTGGGGAGTAGCAGAAGTTATTTTTCAAAAGCTAAGAAAATGCTTATCCCTTAAAGCAATTTTGAGAAAAATACACTTTTAAAAAGTTTGGCCAAGCACTAAATTATTGCTCAAAAGTAATTTTTAAATTTATTGGTCAAACACAAACTATTTTGTAACAACCCTCATGGTTGTTTTTATGTTTTTGCACATTTTGATTGCTTTATCCTTTTCCGTAGTTGCTTTATAATATTTGTGATCTACGAGGATGGATGGTAATGTTCCCAAGGTGGTCGATCAAAAAATATGCAAGTTTTTCATTTTGAAAGGTTTGAAAGTTGATATGATTGACTTTGGTCAACATCCGTACAAGTTAAGCTCGTATCGATACTCTATCAATGCTATTAGTTTCAAAACATGATTTTTGGGTAAGTAGGACTATTAATTTAGGTACTGAGACATTCATATGAGGTTTGAAAGATTTTTTGAGTTTTGTAAGTTAAAAACATAAGAGAGTTGACCAAACAAGGTTAGAAGGGTCATTTTTGGGTTTTGATGATTCCACTAGGTCTTAAGGGTGATTTTTATTTTACTTGAAGGTTTGATTCAGTTTCTGAGGCTTTTGGGTGAGTTATGAATCATTGTTTAAAAATTTGAAGATTTCTAAGTTAAGAGTTGACTTTGGTCAACATCTGGTCATGTCACGAACCAACTGGTCATGATTGGTACCCACTCTAGCTCTATAGTAAGAGAACCATCTAACCAAACCCTTAACTAACTACCTAGAATTTGCCTAAACCATCTACATCAATTCACTACTATGTAGCGGCCGGCAGGCCGCTATAGCAGGATGACAGGACCAGTAACCCCAAAACAGATTTTATAATTCTATTCTCTTATCTTCAACTGTAAAAAGGATGAGGCTTAATCTAAAAACCCTTCTAGGGTACCTCATGACATGGGAGCAATAGAGAGGAGAGATTCCATATAAATACGATAAAACCTATGAAGTTTATGCTAATTTCATGCTAGGATTCGCCTTCATGGAGCCAACGTTTGCATTCAGACCTCTGTAGTAGCTATATTGCATCCAGGTAGACCAGGTTTAACTGAATAGTTTAGACCTGGATTGAAAAGCATGAACATGAAGTAAATTGATAGGATATTTCATGCTTAGGCCTTCAGGCATGATGTTTGGACTGATAATACGTATGAAAAACTCCATTATTGGGTGGGAAATTACTGTTATATGGTATATTGAGATTATACTTGGTTTTATGTGTTACACTATTTTGGTTCATTCTCAGGCAATTGACTAATGAGGCAGGGTCTGGAGCCAAGTAATGACTCAAATGTAAGAGTTGCTAGATAATGATGAAATTCCCAGTCTTGGTACGATAAAGAGGGGACGAAATTAATGAATGAACCTATGTATGTTGAACTAGAGTTTAGACTCCATTGGATTGAATGTGCACCCTAAAAATGAGTTCTATCTACTTGTATTTGGTGTGTTAATTAATGATTGTTGTTTACATAAAATAATGTACTCGAGTTGACCAAGTGTTCGGGTGGTTGTCTATTACTTGCAAAATAAATTTTTAGGAAAAAGGAAATGATTATTAAATGATATCCTAAGTGTTAATCACATGCAATGAGTTTAGAAAGCTTGTTGATTTTTACAAGTGTCGTTCTATTGTCATTATGATTGTGATTGAATTGATATCTGTCATTATTGTAGGATGTACCGATATTTGGACATCTTCATAGAATTGGTTGATTTTATTTATTTATTGACTTAGGTACCATGCCGGTACATTATCTATGATTCATTGGTTGGCTCGGATACCATGCTACTATAATACATGAACTAGAGCTTGTCCCCTACAAGTCATGACTAGTGGGCGACCATAAGACCCTTAGCATATATGTATAGGTTTACTTGATATTCATATATGTTGGTTCCTATTGTGAATCGGTCTTATCTACTTACTTGATAAATATATATGTTGGTTCCTGATGTGACGCTAATTTACGTCACTTTCGACTCCTTTTTACTAAGAACAATCGTACGTTTTCAAGCAACCGTTGTTGTTTTTGATGTTTTTATGTTGTATTTGTAGGAAATGGAAACAAACACGGAAAAGGAAGAAAATACGCGAAAAACAACATTCTGCCTAAGAGTGACGGCCTGAGTGACGGCCCGTCACAAGGCTGACGGTCCGTCACTGGGACCGTCAACTTAAGGCAGTGTTGCTGCCTAAGGGTGACGGTCCAGGCGACGGTCCGTCAACCCTGTGACGGTCCGTCAAGCCAAGCCGTCACGCTTAGGCAGTGACTTGCGTCGGCGACCCGCGTTTTGGGGATTCCTAGCCCGTTTTGGATTTGGTTTCTACTACTCCTATAAATACCCTATGTTAGGTTTATGTTAATTATAATTCACCCATTAGTTCAAAAACACGTTTTAGTTGGTTTTTGAGAGGAACAACACGGTTCATTCTTTTGAATTCGTGTCTTGATTCGTTCGTGAGTTCTTGGTGTTCTTGTTCGTGGATATTGGAAGATTGATTATTTTCATTATATTGTAAGACTTTTCTTCCTTTTATGATGAATACAACTATTTTCTCTTATTTATCGAGCATGAGTAACTAAAACTCCTGCAACTAGGGTTGTGGGAGCCATGGCAAACGTAGCAATATAGATTCCGGGTAGCATTGGGTTCGATATATGTATTGTCACGTTGTTAATCATACTTTATGTCACGTTTTCTAGTGGGTTGCAAACATTAGAACATGCCTAGGTTTAATTTGCTTGAGAAAGAGATTAAAACCGGAAAACTTGATTAACAACAAGGATTCGAGACTACCAACTCTCGTCTTAAAGATTAATGCCGTAACTGGATTAATCTACTTGATGTTAGGATTGAGAGCTAAAAAGCACATCTTTTTGAGATCGAGAGAAGATAAAAGGAAATTTGTTTATTCGGTCGAGAGACGTTTAGACGATACAATTGACGCAATCACATCGTGACACGCATATAGAAAGAACCCGGTTAAGCCTAGAATCGACATTGTTACAACGCCATGGTGAACACATCCCTAGTTCATTCTCTCCTACTGATTATTTCCATAAGTTAATTGTTTATTTTGTTTGTTTGCGATTTGTTACACAAACCCCCCCTTTATTTACTGGAAACGATTGACGAATAGTCAACTAATTCACTAAAGTCTTAATCATCACCATATTCTCTGTGGGATTCGACCCCAACCTTGTTGGGTTATATATTTGACAACGATCGCATACGCTTCTTAAATTGAGGTGTAGTTTGAGCGTTATCAAAAATGGCGCCGTTGCCGGGGAATACGGTTTTTGATTAAGTCTAGTGTGTTTATTTGACTCTTAGTCATTCTGGGGTGTCTTGCTGAAGTCTGAGTAATCAAGACACCCGCGTCGTGCCGCGACGTTAAATCAGGCGCTGTATGGGAGGCAACCCATAAATTGTTGTTGTATTATAGTCTAATTAATTCGTGGGGAAACCTGTGAGTCACCACCGAGGGTTTTTGTTGCCGTGTTTCTTTTCCCTCCGGTGTGGTATCTAGTAGAACCGGCATGTTTAGGTTGTTTAATTTAAATTTTTTTTTAGTGTCTATAGCAAAGCATGCGATTTCTTATCAAAGTAGCGCCCCTTTAAAAATTTTCTGGTTTTGAGCTTATGTTGAAACGATTGACTGTCTGGATCCTTGAATGTCATTGTGTGATTATGAGTAGAATGAGTATGCTTAAGCCGAGCGGTTGTTTGATAGTTGGTAGCAATATAGTTTCTTGGTGCTAAGAGTGTGTGAGATTAATTGTTATAAATTCTTATTCTGTGCATGCATCTAGAACTTGCCCGGTCTATTTTGTTAAGTTTGAAGTTGGTTGCTTAGGAAAGGATCGCAGGCCCTTTTTGATGCAGTCCACTTAGCCTATATGACCGTCCAAATACAAATAATCCCTTTTGATCCCTGTTTGAGCCGTAATTGACCTTATTTTTTCAATAACCTGTCACCATTCCTGTTTAACTTTGAATCCCTATCTTGGCCCTGGTCCTTCCTTGGACATCGTGCACCTCAACGTAGGCAAAACAACCTAAGTTGAGGGTGGCTACTATAGAGGTAAACCCTGTTTTGGCCCTGGTCGTACCAATGGACATTGTGCACCTTGACGTAGGCAATCAGCCTAAGTTGAGGGTGGCTACTACAGTGGTAAAGGAGAAGAAAAAGAGGATGGAGATGATTGTTGATGAATAGAATGAAAATCCGGGTGTGCGCCTAAGAAAAAAAAAAAAAAATAAAGAAAGATGAAAAAGATCGAAAAAGAAACAAAAAGAATTGTCAATAAAGAGGTCGCACCTGTATCTAGAATCAAGGAAATAAAAAGGTGAATAAGGATGGATAAAGTGAAGTTATGTGGTGATAAGATGTAAATGGTTCCAAGAAGGGCTTAGTCACTAACCCCTAAATGTATCATACCTGCACCCGAAGCCTCATTACAAGCAAATACAAGTCCTGTAGTGATCCTAAGTAGCTTTCTGAAGAACTGAAATAGAATAGTAAGGGCAAGCCTATGGTATCGCATGTGCATTATTTGAAATCGTTTGTGAGTGTGAGCGCTTACCTAGTCCCAAATCTTGTGTGTGGGATTTCTTTGTGGTGAGGGCACCAAGATGTCTATATTGTCTATTGATTGTTAGGATAGTTGCGTATGTGTATGCATAATATTCTATCATATCGGAATGACATGTTTGGATCCTTGCAAGTTAGTGTTTCATACATACGTGTGCTACGAGGGAGCTTGATTTAATTGAATAAGTTTTGAATGACCATGAAGTGCTATAGACATGAGTTCGTGTTCTTAGTTGAGTCGTATTATGGTTTTATGTTATGTTGCTTGAGGACAAGCGAACGTTTTAAGTTGAGGGTGTTGATGTGACGCTAATTTACGTCACTTTTGACTCCTTTTTACTAAGAACAATC